>CM042089.1:1683986-1835023 GCA_023512835.1 Taxillus chinensis | reverse complement strand
GATGGTGATCAATGCTTGTATTTAATATATATATATTTTTTTTACAAATGAGCTGGGAGAGGATTGTTTATGTTCCTTTCTTTTGTGTTCTGACTCGAACTTTTGTAGGTGTCCTAATGGATTTAGTTTTTGACGAATTGAAGGGGCATATTAGTTTGATATAATTTTGCTTCTGTTGATGTAACTTTATTTTTACTTCGTTTGGAAGGCATGTCATTCTCATGCTCATAACTCCTATTTTTCCACTGGATCTGAACATTCATCATGCAAACTTTTTATTACATCTAATGCTAAGAGGTTGAACTATATCATGCGACTTACTGGTGTCTATTCATTTGTATTCACATTTTTCATATCAAACTGCATAAAGTCAAACCTTGCTTTTTGTGTTATTTTTTTGTTATTTTATTTTAGATTTCAAACTGGGCTTTTGTTTGTGTACAGATTATCAAGAATGCTGATCTGGAAGAACTACAGGAGTTGGGATCTGGCACTTATGGAACCGTATATCATGGGAAGTGGAGGGGAACTGATGTTGCTATTAAGAGAATAAAAAACAGTTGCTTTGCAGGGATATCATCTGAACAAGAACGATTAGTAAGATCTATTCTTTTCTTTTTGTTTGTTGGTTATTCAATGCTTTATCTTTACTGTGCCTGTAGTGATGCAACATTATTCTATAGGCGCCAAAGCTATGGGGGTATTGATTCTAGGATAGTGGTATATTAAACAGCGGAAATGGTGTTATATTAAATTGAGTCAAACAAAGGTCTCACATTTACTTATAGATGCTTGTCCTGGAGCTATATGTCATGTATCACGTCATTGCCCTACTCTTTTGCTCTGATATGGGTTTTCATGCCGTGAAGAACATGATAAATCTTTTGGTTGTGTAGACCAAAGACTTCTGGAGAGAGGCACACATCCTTTCAAATCTGCATCATCCAAATGTGGTGGCTTTTTATGGGGTTGTTCCAGATGGGGTTGGAGGAACATTGGCAACAGTAACTGAATTTATGGTAAATGGGTCTCTCAAGAATGTCCTGCTTAAAAAGGATAGGTAATCTACTCATAACATACTTTTACTCCCATTACTTGTTAACATACTTATGGTACAGTGAGATTGTTTATGCAGATCACTTGACCGTCGGAGAAAGCTTTTAATTGTCATGGATGCTGCATTTGGCATGGAATACTTGCATTCAAAAAATATAGTCCATTTTGATTTGAAATGTGACAACTTGCTTGTTAATCTTAGGGATCCACAACGACCTATTTGCAAGGTTTGTTTTAAACCCATTCATATGTTTTGGTTGTGGAGCAATCATGTTTGATGTCACTGGTTTGAATGATTGTCAAATTTCAGATTTTCATCACCGAAAGATGTCATTGGTGAAATAGGGAACAATTGTAAACTAACTTTGTCCTGTGATTGATTAAGATTCCTAGAAACAAACACAATTTTTATGATATTAGGATTTTTGTTCAATTTAGGTTTTTTAAAATTCCTAGGCTCGTGGAAATGATTGACAAGGGAAAATGAGATGGATACACCTTTGACACTTTTTTTGTGAATCTTAAGGGCTGTTTAGTTTTTTATGACTATTTTTCAAAATTGAATTATTTTTAAGAACTGTGGGTTTAGATGAATTTACATCATTTATAAATAGTTTTTTAAAATTATTTGTGCTCACTGTTTTTAAAAATAATACCTTCCTACTAAATATCTCCGTAGTTACTAGAATCCACAATGACACATCTAAAAGGTAAATAGTTCTAAAAATTTTAATTTTAAACTTCTAAAAATCCTAAATGCAATTGGAAATTTGAAATCCAAATCAACAATGAGATAATAATAATAATAATAATAATAATAATAATAATAATAATAATAATAATAATAATAATAATAATAATAATAATAATAATTCCCTCCTAGTGTAGGAAAAATTTCAGCCTCAGACCTGTAACTGTACCATCATTAGAATGCATATACCTGAACCCTTATGTCTTTGAAATTGGACCCCAGACTGGTCAATTTGGTTTCGCATAGGCAGTAACAGAAAACATTAGCTGTGGCTTGGCTTGGCTTCTTTGGAGGTGCTTAATGACGTGCTCATGTTTTGGCATGTCTTCATTTTCAGTTTCGGTTGTTGATGAACAGTGAACTTCTTGATCTTTTCTTCTGCATGCTCGCCCTTTGATGTGCCTTTTCTTGGGGTTAACTCTGGGATTTTTTTTGTGTTGACATTTAATGTTGTTGCTTATTGTTTTTGGAACTCTTTTAATGTGGGCTGTGCCATGGCATGGTCAATTATGCTATTGTAACCCACAGAAATCTTATATTTGTTTTTCATTGGCTTGGCTTTGGTATAAATAGTATATGGTTTAACTCCTCAAATTGTCCATTCATATTCATCTATTATGTTTAAGGATTGGTTTCTACAGGTGGCTGATTTTGGATTGTCAAGAATTAAGCGCAACACTCTGGTATCTGGTGGTGTGAGAGGAACTCTTCCATGGATGGCACCAGAATTGTTAAATGGTAGCAGCAACCGGGTTTCTGAGAAGGTCTAACTGCTCTAGCATTGAACATTGTTTAATTTCCCAATCCAGATTGAGAAATAATTAAATTTTGGATTGATTTCTTTAGGTTGACGTTTTCTCATTTGGCATTGCAATGTGGGAGATCTTAACTGGGGAGGAGCCCTATGCAAATATGCACTATGGTGCAATTATTGGTGAGTTTGCATTTGCGGACATGCTAAATGTATGTCACAGTTAAATCCATTATCATTAGAGGGATCAACACTTGTTTGGAATTGGCTATCTCTGATATTTACTTGTTGGTAATTTCATGAAGTTAATGAGCTCAAGTTCAACCGGTTTTCATAACATATTTTCATTTTTTAGTAAGTTATATAGATGAAATGGTTTTGTTAATATCCATTATAGTTTTTTTTTTAAGAGAACCGCTACTAACCGGTTGGGTTATTTGTCCCACAAAAACAGTCTGCTTTTTATCCCACGTAAGAAAAAACGTAAATGACAGATGCACCAAGAATTGGATCTGCCTTTGCACAGAATTGCATCTGACAGATGCACCGAATTACATTTTTTTCAAGTCCTTATCTTCCCCTTCTTCACACGCGGATGATTTTTAATGCCTTTGCGCTGGTGGATTTAGGGCTCCAAACAAAATAATACCCATGAGAGTGCTTGATTCTCGCCTCCTGGGCTGCGTGTTGTTGATTTGTTTGAATCGTGATCGCAGATCTGCCGGAGCTGCACTGAGAAGAGCAGGCATCAGTGGGGACTGATGCTTCTCCTGCATGCCCTGGCCGCAAGGTCACCACGTTGAGTGACGTTGGTGGCATCGATCAGCCTCTTGCCCTCCTTATGAAGCTCTCATCTCCAAGCTCTCCCTTGCCACCGATGTTGGCCACATCAACACCCGCTCTGAGGTTTCCCATTTCCAGGCTCCCCCTCCCTCTTCATCTGTCTGTCTGTGTATTGGTACGTGTCGTACCACAATTGTTGGGCTGTTATTTGTGTAATAACAGTCCGACTGGTTCTCAGGTTTTCGGTTTTTTTAATAAATTAGAGCAGTTGGTCAATTTTAACCCATCAATTTTTTAATTGATAAAGAGAACATTTATTAAAGCCACCGAGAAAGTGATAAGGAGCAACACCACGTGACACGCTAGGAAAAATCTCTTATCTGTGCAAGAAATGTTTCAACACAGTAACATCTAACACCCACAGCTCCCCATTTACATGTTGGACACCACTCTTAAAGTTCTTAGAAACCCTGCAATTGTATTCTGCCCATATTTCCTTTTCCTGGGAATCACATGAGGTCTGGTATCTTCTAGATATAATATCTCCTAGACACAATAATATTCCTGAGATATGAAATTATCTCCAACACTCCACATTAAGCTAATGCTTATAGAATATGCTTTAGCTTGGTACAAAGAATTAGTTACACATAAAATTATATAATTGTTACCACTCATTGAACTTCAGTCAACAAACAGAAGGTTATTGGAATTCTTAATGTATTTCACTGTAGTCTACAGCGACCGTAGTATCATAAAAAACTGATCATAGGTAGGGGTGTGCATGGGTCGGGTGGAGTCGGGTGAAAGGCTAAATCATCAACCGATCCATTAACCTTAATAATTAGCGGGTTTGTTAAATTTTTGTTGGGTACTAACTGGCGAGTTGAGTGGGTGCCAACCTTCATTTATCAATATATAATTAAATAATATACATTAAAAAATTGAACGTATAAAATATAAAATAATTATAATCAAAAATATATTATTTTATTCACTATATATTTATAATTACAAATGATGAAAGATACGAGATTTATGAATTGCAATATCACAAACTCACAATCATAAGTATCACGTTGCATAACTCTCACCGCTCACAATGAGAGAGACAGTAATGAATCAATGTCTAATAGATAAATGATAAGGTTTATTTTATTTTTATAATAAAGTGTGGCGGGTTGGGTTAGTAGCAGGTTTGAGTATTCTCACCCGCCAACTGACCCAACCCACCATACAATAATTCTTATTTGTGGGTAGTGGGTAGGTTCGGATTGGGTTGGATCAGACGGATAGAGTGGGTTGGATGGATAGATGCACATTCCTAATCACATGTCTTCAATCCTTGTATGAATGGATCAGATAAGAAATAGAACTTAGAATCCATAGGGTCACAGACCGAACATAGAATCACTGTTGGCCACTTAATCATTCAGTGCAACACAAATAGAACTTCCTCCACCCTAATAGGAATGGATGCCAGGGCTAAATTGCTGTGAGCAAACCAAGAATGATATTATTACATGGGGCTTATTTAAGCCACCAAAACCTGAGATCTTTCAAATGGAAGTTTTAAGACTTCGCTATACCAAAAAAACCATATAAAACTAACAATATTGTCATCCGTGTTATTACCATATTTTTTGGATTGAAGGGTATAAATCACTTTTTTATTTTTCCCTTTTCTTGTAAAATTTACATTATCCTATACTATGTGGTCATCAACCAAAGAAAGGAATAAAATTTGAAATAGATATTCTCATCTTATTTAATGGTTCAAATAAAAAAAAGACTTAGCTATTCATTGTATATTCCATTATTATGAAATACAAATTCTATTCCATCCTTGTCCTATTTCACGAACTGAACATCACTTTAGTCATGGTGTGTATAAAAGGTGTAGATACATACAGGTAGGCGGGGATTTTGTATATACTTTAGTCATGGAAATTTTAAAAGGTGTAGATACTTTAGCCATGGAATTGTTTAAGATGCTTTATTGATTTTTGTTTGTCCATTGTCAAAATTCTGTCTGATTTTGGTCCTTCGTCACTTTTTGTGAAGCATAAATTGTATAAAGACAGTAGGCGGGGTGATTCCACATAGGTATTAAATTATTAAGGGCAATTTACCTCTGCTTTCAATCCAGCCAACATGTTGTTGGTCATGTTATACAATATTATATTCTCAGTTCTCACACCTACTTTCAGTTTTAGATAGGTGACTTGCTTGTATGATGTAATGTTCATTTACTGATCACTGCATTTGCCATTAATGGATGTTGATTGCTGATATTTTCTTTCATTTTCCTTTCCACTTCTGAATCATAAAAAAGGGGGGATTTTGAAGAACACCCTTCGGCCTCCAATTCCAGAATTCTGTGATCCCGATTGGAGGAAGCTGATGACACATTGTTGGTCCCCTGACCCTGAATTTCGACCTTCATTCACTGAGATAACTCACAAGTTACGATATATGTCCACGACGCTCCCAAGTAAAAGGATTGAATAATCAGGAAAGGCGTATGAAACCAGAGATCTACATGCAATTCTAGGGATAGAAAAGAAGAAAAGAAACGGGTGTATATATGCATCTTTCCTTTTTCAGGAGCCAAGATGGTCCATGATTTTCGGAATGAAGGAAATCAATGCTACCTTGGCACACAGTTTTTGTTTTTGTTTCTATTTTGTTTTTGTCTGTCCATTGCTTTCAATCCTTTCTCCCCCAACACCTTGCTCATTGCTTTCGCTCATTTGTTTATAGTTTTGGGTGCAAGTTCATGCTGTCACGCCACTCTATTACAAAGAGAGCATTTACATACACAGCAGGTATCTTTAGATATCTTTATCTTTTAATTGTAATACATTTAAAGGGGTGGCTATTATTGTCATGCACAGGATAGGAATTTGAGATCCCGTGTTTGGGGTCTACCTTTATTCTGATTTCTCTGTGCCTTTAATCTGAAAATTTCCCACGAGCATATCTTCGGGCCATTTCAAATGTGGTATATCTCTCGTTTCTGCTTGAGCAATGTTGCATGCACATCCTTAGTTTTGTATCATCACAAAAATATGCACGTACATATTGACAACGAAATTTAATTTTGACGAGTTTTAGCTGGCTGTTCTGCCCTTTGGATGATGTACAAAATATTATTCTTTTGTTGGTAATATGAAAATATTAATCTAAGGAATCTAGATATGTCAATGTCCCGGTAATAGAATCTGAATCTCTCTTAGGATTTTCTTGTTGAGTATGGTCGTGATTTGATCCGATCAAAATGAGATCCAATAATTATTATAATAAACTTTGTTTTGCATATTTTTGTATTTTTTGTTATTAAAAATTATATACCAATGCGTGTTTTACATATTTTATTTTTTTTTTTTTTAAAAAAATATCAATATAAGTTTGATCCATTTTAGTTATTATTAATATATTTTCTAGATTGAAACTCATGTAACATAGACTGAAATAATTACCTTAATTACATTGAAATAGAGGGCAAAATGGATTACTACCCCTTCAATTTGTTCACTATTCAACATGGTGAAATCATGTTTGATTCAAGGCCACCAAAGCTATTTGACAAGTTAATTTTATGACATGCATCCATCATAAAAGGTATGTTTGTGTTGATAAAAAAATACGGTGAAAGTGTTTGACACTAAGTTTAACTTGAAAGCCTTTTAACACGGGATAATTGAAATAAGTTTATAGTTTGAGTTGAAAATGGTCCTATACCACACGGTGGGAAAATAGGGATCCAATTCATTCGAATAAGCAAACTTTAACTAAAAAATATTTCCAATGCATCAGTCAAACCATTAGTAAAAGCAAAAAAAAAAAAAAAGAAGTCAAATATGACTTTAATTTTTGCTTTTGCTGATGATACCAGCAAAATAAAAAAATTTACAACTCAGTCCTTCTCCAACGCTCAGCTCTCTCCATCGCGTCTCCTCCTCCTGTATACGTCTCCCTCTCCCCCTCCCCCGCCGCCGCACGCTCGGTGGCGCCGGTTCCCCTGCATCCCCCCCTCCTCCTCATCTCCTCCTCCCTGCAGATGAGAGTCCGTCGTCTCTGCATCGGCCCAAAACCGTGGCCATCGTCAATCCAAATTAGGAATTTGATATTCGGGAAATGTAATACGGTATGTTAGGAAAAATAATTTTTAATCAAAAAAAGTAGTAGTACAATTTAACTGGTCAATTTAACTTGATTATAAATGCTATAGTTTTTTTATATTCAAAAAACATAAATTATATTTATATTAGAAGAAATATTTTTAAAAGTAAAATTATAATACTATCAAATTATAATACAATCAGAATAACTAAGGCGTGTTTTTGAGGATATATTATTTTTAACAGTATAATTATTTTTAAAAATAATAAATTTAAACAATTTAAAATTAAAAGATAAAGCGAACGATCCGACCACCACGGTTTCAAATTTCAATAATAGACGTCAATCATGGTGTCCACTAATTGTTTTTTATATTTTATATTTTATACATCTGTCAGTGAACTAGTGCTATCTCATCAATGATTAATGAACAGCGGGGAAGTGGACATCCCACCCAAAGGCTAGAAATTTCCTTCAATTATTCATTCTTACTTCTCAATTCACAAGCCAAATAGAAATTTCCTTTGTATCACCACTTCTCTCCTCTGTTTTTCAGAAACCCCCGCACTCACACCAAACTAGTAACACAAACAAACCAGAAAAAAATCCCAAAATGCCAGTCGCCGAGGTGTTTCTGGGGGCGTTCTTGCAGGTGCTGTTCGACAGACTGGCTTCTCCCAAGCTGCTTGAATTTGCGACGCGAGAAGGAATCCGTTCCCGCCTCAAGGACTTGGAAGACAATCTCGAGTTGATTAGCCCAGTGATTACCCATGCTGAGAATATGCTGGTTCGAGAAACGGGGGTTGATAAGTGGTGTGAGGAACTCAGGGATTGGGCTTACGATGCCGATGACTTCTTGGATGAAGTCAACACCAAAGCTATGCAAGAAGAGGAAGAGGAAGAGGAGGCCAGGCGCAACAACCCCAGCAGCTCTATTTTTGGCTCTCGTTTGTTCCCTGATCTTGGTTCTGGATTCTCTTCTGGCAAGTATTCAAAGAACGTGGATGAGCTCAACCGTCGTTTGGACGCTATTTTTGGACGGATGCATAAAATGCTTAAGATGCGTGAGTTCATGAATATGTTTGGCACTGACATTACATCCACACCATCGGCAAAGATGCGTAAAAGTCCATTGGAAGCCACCGCTCATGTGTTCGATGCTGGGGTGTTCGGACGGGAGCAAGAAAAGGAAAGGATAATTGAACAGTTAAAAAGCAGCAGGGGCGCAAATGTGGAGGTGATACCCATTGTTGGCATGCCAGGCATTGGCAAGACCACCTTGGCTCGTCATGTCTACCAATCCGTGCAGCAGCAGGAGCCGCTGCTTTTTGATATCAAAGGCTGGGTATGCGTATCAGACGATTATGATGTCAACAGAATCACCAGGGATATTCTTGAGTCATTCACTTCCGAGGCATCAGATTCGAGGGGACTGAATCAACTTCAATCTAAACTAGAGGCAGTAGTAGGAGGAAAAAGGTTCCTACTTGTATTGGACGATGTGTGGAGCAGGAACTACTTTGATGATTGGGCCCCTCTTCGATCCCCACTTGGAGTGGGAGCACCGGGGAGTAAAATATTAGTCACAACTCGAGACGACAGAGTGGCTTCCATGATGCAAACTGATGATCCGGGGAAAATTCATAGCCTCGGAATCTTACTTGACAATGATTGTTGGTCAGTATTTTTGCAACATGTAGTTGATGAGAGAAATTCCGTTTTCAAATCGGAGGCGGGGCGTTTCCGTGATAAAATTTTGGACAAGTGCAAAGGCCTTCCGCTGACTGCTAAATTACTTGCTGGGCTTTTGCGCGGTGAAAGTCCGGGACAGGGTTGGGAGGATATATTAAACAGTAGCATCTGGGGTCCATCGGGAACTGGCGAGTTGTCAGGGAGAAAGGGAGATGGTATGCTTCCAGTTGTAATGTTGAGTTACTTTCATCTTCCACCAAAGTTGAAACGTTGTTTTTCCTATTGCTCTGTCATCCCAGAGGACTATGAATTTGGGGAAGAGGAGGTGGTGATGCTGTGGATGGCTCATGGTTTAGTTTGGCCACAAGGAGATGAACAAGTAGAGGTTACGGGTGCTAAATATTTTCGGGAATTAGTGTCTCGATCACTTTTCCAACCGACGCCCAATAAGCAGTGCCGATTTATCATGCACGACTTGATTCATGATATGGCTGAAATCGTAGCCGGTAAGTCATGTTTGAAGCTTGATGGAGTTCCTAAAACAGATAGCGGCTGCATTAAAAAAGGTCGTTATTCGTCGTATCGCAATTTTAGTTGGCTCAAAACGGAATTTGATGAGACCTTCGGTAGCGCAAAACTTTTGCGGGAATTCCATTCGTTTGGCCATAGGGAAGTATCTAATTTAACGAGTTATGTTCCATTGTTGATGGAATTGAAATATCTTCGGGTGCTTTGCTTAAGAAGTTATTCCGTTACAGAACTTCCGGAAGAAATTGGTGATCTAATACATCTAAGGATTGTTGACCTTTCTCACACTTCTATTAGAGAATTCCCTGAATCAACAGGCAGCCTTTATAATTTGTTGGCATTGAAATTAGTAGGGTGTCAGAGACTTAGGACACTGCCCGCTCAAATGAGGAAGCTCATAAATTTAAGGAATCTTGATTGCTTTGGTACAGATAAATTGGTAGCTATGCCGGTGGAAATGGGAAAACTTACTAGCCTCCAAAAGCTGTCCAAGTTCCCTGTAGGCAAAGGGTTGGAACGGGGCGTTGGTCAATTGAAGGGTTTATCGCATCTCAAGGGTTGTATCTCGATTTCATTTCTTGAAAACGTTGGCGATTCTAAGGAGGCAAGAGAAGCAAATTTAATGGGTAAAAAAGGGTTACAGGAATTGGAATTAAAGTGGAATTCCGATCATGGTGATTTACAAGGCGAAGTCTTTGCGGAGTTGCAACCACACAATCATTTGGAAAAATTAATTATCAATGGCTACGGTGGTGTTTCGTTCCCTGGATGGGTTGGGCATGATAGGTTTTCAAAAATGAAGGTGATAAGGTTACAGGATTGTAAAAAGTGCACCTCATTGCCACCCCTAGGAAAGCTACCGGGTTTGGAAGAAATTCGAATTCGAAATATGGCTGGTATAGAGTGCGTGGGGGAAGAATTTTATGGGAAGGAGAGAGGAGCTTTTCCCTCACTGAAGATTTTGAAATTTGAGGGTCTGGAGAATTGGTCCCAGTGGTCGCATCCCGCTGGTGGTAGCTGTCATTTTGCTTCTTTGCAAGCGTTGCAAGTTATAAGATGTCCAAAATTATCGATGTCCTTACCAGATGGCATAAATATACAAAAATTAAAAGTTCGTACATGTGATAAATTGTTGGTTGCATCTCCAAGGCGGTCTATCTCAGAGATGTATATTCGAGAATGCAAATTGGAGTTGATGGAGCGTTTAAAGGAAGATGAAGATGCAAGTCAATTGCTGCCGTCAGTAGATAGCAGCTTAGTAATCCAGGAGGTGGATGTGGTAGAAGCTGTTGAATCTACAAGGACGAGACTGAATTTTACTAGTAATAAAAATGTTGTGGAGGCTCTTCACCAAATGATGATGCTCGGCTCCCTCACAGCCTTAAAGATCGAAAGGATTCGAAAGCTCACGCATCTTCCGGGAGTAGTTCTACAGGGGCTGCCGAAACTTGAAACACTGGAGATTTGTTGGTGTGAAGACCTGACATCATTGTGGAAGATGGATGAAATTGGGGGATTAATTTTAGGGAAACACTTTCTCAGCTCCCTCCGTGTTTTGGAGGTGGAAGAATGCTGCCAACTTGTTTGCTTAGTAGTACCACAACGTGGGGAAGAAGACCACCACGCGGACAGAGACAGAGACATATCAGAAGGAATTGAAGAAGAGAAGCAACAATGTCTGGGGTTGCCTTGCGGGCTTGAGACATTGAGGTTAGAGAACTGTGAGAAGCTTGAGAAGATGCCGAGTGAGTTGCACAACCTCACCTCTCTTTCGGAGCTGGTAATCTCGGATTGTAACAGGCTGGAGAAGCTGCCGAGTGACTTGCATAACCTCACCTCTCTTCGGAAGCTGAAAATCCGTCTTTGTCGCGAGCTGGAGAAGCTGCCGAGTGACTTGCACGACCTCAACTCTCTTTCGGGGCTGAAAATCTGGCTTTTTGGCGAGCCGGAGAAGCTGCCGAGTCACTTGCTCAAAGCGAGCGAAACCAGACAATCTCTTTGGGAGCGGTCATTGTTGAAATTTTCCCGGCGGGAGAAACCGACGAGTGAGCTCTCTATTTTGGAGCTGAAAATCTGGGGTTGTGACAAGCTGCAGAAGCTGCCGAGTGACTCGGACAACCTCACCTCTCTTTCCGAGCTGGAAATCTCGGGTTGTGACATGCTGGAGAAGCTTTCGAGTGACTTGCACAACCTCACCTCTCTTCGGAAGCTGTGCATTGAGAACTGCAGGAGGCTGTCTTGTCTCTCGGAGATGGATTTCCCACCCACCATGGAATCATTGGTTATCTGGCGGTGCGAATTGCTGACGTGCCTATCACCATCGGTGTCATCATCCTCCCACTCGCTTAAAGACTTGGATATAAGAAATTGTCGGAATCTGGAGTCATTACTAGTAGGCACCGCAGACTCCTGCCCCTCCCTTGAATCAGTACGAATAGAAGGTTGTCCAAAACTGAAATCCCTGCCGGAGGGCGTACTCCGTCGTCTCAAGGATCTGACGATAGAACGCTGCCAGAATCTGGGGGAACTGTCCATCTCCGTCCACAATCTCCCCGCTCTTGAAACTTTGCGGATTTGGGGTTGCCCAAACCCAAACTCACTCCCCCCCACCTTACGCCAACTTGACATTGCCGCGCGCAATGAGGACGACAAGCTCTTCAGTGTTCCGTTGCCTTCCTCCTTAACTTCTCTAGCGATACGTGAATTCAAAAAGTTGTCCCCGGAGGCCTTTCAAAACCTCACCTCCCTCCAATCCCTATTTATCTCGGAATGCCCAGAGTTGACATCCATCCCCCACCAGTTGCTGCCTACATCATCGCTTCTCTCTTTACAATTCTGGGGTTGCCCGGGTTTGACATCCATCCCAGACCAGTTGCTGTCTCCATCGCTTCAAGACTTATGTATCTTGCATTGCCCAGGTTTGAGATCCATCCCAGACCAGTCGTTGCCTCCATCGCTTCGCTATTTACAAATCGATGGGTGTGAGGCTGCCGATTTCGCAAAGGGGAAAGGACGATATTGGCCCAAAGTCAAGTTCATTCCCCAAGTCATTATAGATCTTCCTGAGGCTGAGGAAGAAGAATGAATTCAACCGAGGGTATGTCTGTCACTTTCTTTTTTGCCGCCAACAAAGAAGCCAAAGTATCCATTTCTCATCTCCCTCATTTTTTGCTTTCCCTACCTTTCGCTCGCGATGTGATTTATTAATATATATATTGCAGAGCCTATGTAATTTATCCAACATGTGCGTTAGATTTTGTTTTTTAGATCTGTGTATTTTTGTTCTGTGGAAGGTTGATTTTTTTTAGGTCGACGAGCTCCAAACCACCGTACACAAATTCAGAACCTACATAAGAAACTAAAATAATCTACATTTTAAATTTATTTGCACAATTTTAAGGGATTCTAATCCCGAATAAAAGGAAAAAGACCTACTGCTTCTCTGAGCTTCAAAATTGAATGCCATGTGTTTGTCACTTTCTTGCCATCTAACTGTCAACACAAGATATTCCCAGGATTATGACCCAGGAACGACCTACTGCTGGGGAGTCAGGTGGACGGCCTTCACGAGTATGACCCAGGATTGGCTTCGTTTAGTTTCCAAATCATATTCCCGAGATTTCGGGCCATAAATACTCCTGGGGGGTCTTTAGGTCAGTCACCAAGTTCACGAGATAGTACCAGGGAGGATGATAACATGGGGTGGTGAGGGTAATAAACCCACTTCGAGCCAGAGTACCCGGATGGGCACTCCCGAGTGACCATCGAAGAGGACAACTGCGATCTAGGGTGGGTATATCAACATCAAAAATTGGGGTGTCTAGTGAAGTTGTGGATGGAAAACCTCCGAGCGACCAACTATCAAGTAACAAATACTATCAGATCCAAAAAAAAAAAAACTGTCAACACAAGAAACAGAAAAATTAGCTACCTAAAGTTGAAGCATATGTTGCTCTTTATTTTAACACAGATAGAGGATCTCTCTCACACCCCTACCTGTCTGATATACCAACTTTCAACTAAAATCGGTATTATTTGGTCACTTTTTTTGCCGCCAACAAAGAAGCGAAAGTATCCTTTTCTCATCTCCCTCATTTCTTTGCTTTCCCCGAACGTTCCTTTAAATGCTTATCTAAAAACAAACTCGCATATACGCCCATGTCCTTGCTATGTGATTTATTAATATATATGGCAGAGCCTATGTAGTTTATCCAACATGTGCGTCAGGTTTTGTTTTTAGATCTGTGTATTCTTGTTTTGTGGAAGGTTGACTTTTTTAGGTCGACGAGCTCCAAACCACCGTACACAAATTCAGAACCTACATAAGAAACGAAAATAACCTTTGATGTCTGAATTTTATCTACTTTATTTTTGTTTTTCTTGGTTATGTGAATTGTTTTTAAAGGCTAAATGATGTTTTGGGGTGTAGTTCCTCTTCCTTTCACTCCTCTCCTTTCTAGTTCCCTCTTCACTTTTCATTTTAATGCCAATGATTTTTAGCTTCTCAGTTATATGGATATAGGATCGTCTGGATTTGTATTTTTAGGAGTTTTTATATATGTTTATATGAATTGTTATTTAGCTGGAGCCTGGAGGTGTGATTGGGCAGTGGGCTTAGGAGTTGTTAGCCTTGCATGAATCGTGGCTTATCAATTACAGTTTTGTGTAATCATTGCAACATTTCATCTGTGACAGCCATAGTTCTAGTTATTTCAAAATCATTTTCTCTTCTATTATGCTTGAAGCTTTAGTTGCTTTTTAATTTGCCTTTTATTTGTGAGATTTTATATTTTAATTTAAAACTGATTTCGCTGTGAGTCTTGCAGCAAGAGGACACCCCCGAGGAGGCCAAGAAGAGCAGCCATGTTAAGAGGAAGCTGGAGAAGCGGAAACATGATCCACACATTGAAGAGCAGTTCGGTTCTGGTAGGTTGATGGCTTCAATTTCGTCCCGCCCTGGTCAATGTGGCAGAGCTGATGGGTAAGAGTGAAACATAAAGTGGGAGGTGTTTCAGGAGTTGTATTTTTCAGCACGCGTTTGCCTAATCTTCATTGATCTTTATTGGCAGTTACAGGAGCTGGAGTTTTATATGAAAAAGATTCAGAGGAACAAGGGCAAGGGTTCTGCTGCCTAATTCACCAATTGAGCTCGTGGTTCTCAATGGATTTGGTTGGTGTTCTTGCAGCACTTATCTGTTACCATCGAAGGTTCTAGTGTAGTTGATTCTCGTGTTAACATCACATGTGCCAAATCAACGCTGAACACGTTTACGGTGTCATTTTACAAACAGAGACTCAATCATTTTATTTAAATTTATATATTTAAATTATGTTTTATTTTCCTATATAAATATACATATTTTCCAAATTATTATTTATATCATTAAAATAATATTTTATAATATTTTTATTTAATAATAATTTTAATAATTTAATATAAAATAAAAGTAAATATTATAAAAAATATATATTTAATAATATACGTTTAATAATTACATATATAATTTTTTATAAATAATTTAATAAATATAGGTATTTATAATAATATTTTTTAATATATTAAAAATATTGTGAAGAAAGTTAAATATAAAATATTTATTGAAATGATTTTATATTTTTATAATTTTTTTTAAAATATAAAAAAATAAAATTATATAAAAAGTGCTTTTATATGCACAATCTTCTGTGTGTTTTTTATGTTTTTGTTTAATTTGGACGTTCGCACTTGTTATGCGTAATAATTCCTGCCCTTGTATTTTCTCCTGGGCATGGAACCTGTTTGGGGTTTTGGTAGTTCAGTGGTGTGTCGTGCACCTCGAAAACAGGTGTGATCCCGTTTTGCAGAGAAGATTGAGTTTGAGTGTGCCTTTTTAAAAGACTTCAAAATTAAATTCAATTTGTTTTTGACAACGTTTTTTTTTATTTTTTCAAATATCCAATTCCCCAGAAACAAAAAAAAAAATCTTAGATTTCTGCATTTTAGTAATCTTTTACTACCTCGACTTGGCCGGAATCCTCGATTTCGTCCAGTGGTTGCTCGCCTGCTATTCCATATACAAAATATTATATGTGGATGTTTAATCGTGCCTCCTTGGTTCATAGGATTCTGAAATTCCCAGCCCCCACCACCGAAGGATGTCCAACACAATATCTTAATATTATTTTGATAATTACGACTTTGAAGTTCTGTTTGCTTCTTTCTTGGTTGCAAAAATACAGTGAGACTTCAGTTCTACTGTATAACAAGTATACAGTGTGAATTTTATCAAGATAACTATAAAATTTATATTATGTTAAAATAAATATTGTAAGATTCTACGTAATAATTTTATAAAAATTTTGAAACTATAGATTTAAAATAATATAGGTTTTTACAATATAAATTTTAAAATAATACTCTTATAATAATTTTGACATAAAACATACATTTTCTCCATATAACTTTTCATAGAATTTTGTCTAAATTTTCTTATTTTTGTTGACTTTTATGCTAAACTTTTATCATTATTAATACTTATTTCACCTCTTGCAAAAAATTCTACTATATTTTTTCGAAATAAATTTTCAAAATTCTTATATGCATGCAATAAGTATTTTTATCAGAAACCTGTATTATAAAGCATAGCAATCATGTAAACAATTTTAAAACAGATAATTATCATAAGATCTATGTAACAAAATAATAATAAATTTTAAAAGATAAAAAGCCCACAGACAAAATGACAAAATTACTACCACATTTGAAAACAACTGTAACAAAAGCATTTTTAAATATAGAAAACATTTTTGCCAAAATTACTCAAATAGTGGTATATGAAAAATAATTTATGAAATAGTGGAAGAAGGAAAAAGGTACTGAGAAACAGTGGTAAAACTCGAAGAAAAAAAAAATCCAGCGCCCACGGTCTCTGAGTCACCGGTATACAACTCAGAGTAAAACGAAATATATTTTACCTAAACCAGCCTCTACTTCACGGTATAATAAGCAAGGCAAGCAAAACAGGATGTACCTAAACCTGCTTCTACTTCTACTTCACTGTCTAATAACCTGTTCTACTTCACTATTATCTGCATAAATCAGCATACACAAAATAACTTGCGCAGACCACCAAGAGCTTTGAGCGGAATGAAGCGAAAACACTCGTGCGCAAACTGCCGTTGGTTGCATTCCTGGCTATAATCCCTGAGAGCCCTACACGCGAATTCGCTTCCATGATCGGGCAGTCTCAATTTCACTACAGGATTGTGGGAATGAATGACGGACTGGCCCACCTCGTACGTTTTCGTCTGTTTCAACTCTCCGGTAAAAAAGCACATAAGCAGCAGCCGACCTTACATCTTCTTCATTTATGGATGATATGTGGCTGTCATCGAAGTTGTACCACCTGTTCTCATCTAAAAGCTGCAGGATGCAAAATGGTAATACTAGGATACCAGGCCCAACAAAAAAGTTACAAAATCCGAGCAAGTGTGAAAATTGAAATCAATGATGCTATACCAATAGCCTTTTGAGCGGACTCGACTCACCTTGATATGAGCGGTATAATGGCCACTTCCCATTCCACCATAATGGTTGGTCAATGCATAGAGTTCATAAATTTGACGCTGTGAAACGTTCTTGTGGGCTACATAATTTGTCAAATCAAAGTCGTGAATGGGGAAGTTCACAAAGGTTTCTAGCTTATGCTTCATTGACCTGCTGTATGAGAATCTCTTCAGATGGATGACTAAAACCTCCGGAAGCCTCCATAGATCTAACTTCTTGCTTGCTTGTCTGCGCTCCTTGCATTGTGGACAATACCTTCATCCAATGAAATAACCCATTCATAATCCATTTTTTCTGGTTAATTCATTGTACAGTGAGTGCAAAAATTCTCCCAGGGGTTTACATAGCATTGATCAAACAGCAACCCCATGCATTAATTCCCTAATGGGAAAACAAGATTGGTGCTTTCATTGATGAGTTCATACACAACCTCAACATTTATATCGGGGACTTCACCCCAAAGCAGCACAAGAGCATTTACTCATGTAAAAACAAGCAAAGCAAATAAACTAAAACATATGAACTCCTTTAAGATCTCTAACAAGTATACACAGTAACTGCACAGAGAAAAAACTGAAACATGGACAATTACATACTTATGCGTAAAAAAGCCACATAAACAGACGTGAAGAGGTGGAGAAGCACTGACCACATATCTTCCGGTACTAAAGGCTCTTCACTAAGAAAAGCTTCTAGACATGTGTACAGGGAGAGAGGCTCAGTACGAGCTTTCTTAGTAACAGGCCCATATTTGGACACTTCTTGTAAGTTCTCCAAATAATGAGTGTCATACTTCTGTAAGAGTTTCTGTGACCAATCGATAAAAAGCAGTAGGGACGTTGATGGTGGGGGCAGTCCGATGGTCTTTTCTTCACCCACTGTTAGGTCAATGCAGGCATTATTTTCATCAACCAACTGCAGAGGTAGCTTTGGAGCAGCTATATTAGAAGAGCTGCTTCCTTTATGTGCAGATTCTGATGATAGGCACTCTGCATGTGCTTCACCAGAATCATTATCTGGTGATAGACCCGACGTTGCTACAGATACATTGGTATCAGATGTGTCTGCATGTCCTTTAAACTCAGTTCGAAGCATGGGAGAAAGCATCTTCAGAACTATCGACTGTAAATCACCCCTAGTAATGACATCATCGCAAGAGATCGGTGCGACAAGAGGTGTACCATAGGGTCTCCAGACCATCTTGCTCGGAACACTCCCAACTTCCCTAAAATTTGAGTGAAAACATAAAACAGACTGATCAATTGGAAAAACATCCCAACATACCGCATTTATTATCATTTCTCGTCTTTCAACGATTGATCACAAGTCATGATCAACTGAAGTGCATGATTTGCAATAACAACCATTTCTTAATGGCACTCTCAACAAATACGAATAATTTGATTTGCTGGAGTAATTAGGATGGCAGCTACTTTGGGGCTTAATGAAATGATATGAATCTAATCATTGCATGTATTACTTGGACTAGCAATACATACTGTTCATCAAGGCGGTGTATCAACTGAAGAAATACTGTGTTCTTAATTAACATTGGAACTTTGTAAGCTGCGATGTGATCCTCATCTTTTATAGTGGACAACAGTGTCAAAGGATCTTCCAAAAAACGGTAAATCAAATGGTTTCGTATCTGTGACAAATACAACCTGTGTGTTAACAATATGATTTGATGGAATGAGTTTAAAGTGTATAAATAAAATAATTGACAACTGCAACCTCTGCGAGAAGTAGCTTCTCACTGATCTTCAAGGAACAGGCACCCTTTAGTGCTTGGATCAAGTCTCTGCAACGTCCCTGCTTTGGAACAGCCACAGTGCAATTAGCTGGCAGGGCACTTCCATCACAAGTAAAAATCGTTACCGTCATAGTACGAGTAGTAGTAGATTGAAGTGGTAATGACAGATACATGAAAGGATCGAATGTGACTGAAACTTTACTGCAAACAGGGCAAACTAGAGTTGACTTGTATTGACCCTGTTGAAGAGGAACATCCAAAAAGAAGAAAAATGAGAAAAACTATAACCAGAATATCAACAGAAAGATTTGGTGAGCTATTGGATTAACTTGAGTAAGGAACATCTCAAATGTAAGAGTTCCAACTTCCAGCTAGAATTAGTTCTTGAGCTAAAGTAAGATAACAGTCCGAAATTTTGAGGCCTTTTCTATCTTCATGATTACAATTTAACTGATTTACCTGCTTTAGTTTCAAAATAAAACAGAGAAGGATCAATTCAACCAATGGAAAAACTAAGAGAAAGAAAGACATTTCTGCAACTACTTTGACAGCAGGGCATAAATCACTTCCAAATTTAAGAAAAAGGTACAACACAGCTGTAGCAAATATACATGTATACATATACTTCATACAAATATACTGCATATGCATAATACATAAAAATATACATACATACATATATGTGCAGAAAATATTTGTATTTTTTTTAGTTCTTTTATTTTTTTATTATTATGTAATACTTTACCCCTATAAATAGTAAGAGAGAGAATGCTGTAGGCTAAGTCTTTTTTTCCAAATTCTTCAACACGTGGGGAAAGAGTCTACCGGGTCTCACTAGGAAACTTTCCTGGTTAGTTGCATCAAATTCATAATTACAAACGTGTTTATATCATCCGGCTTAATAGATGAAAAAAAACAAAATTACTAAGTACATTTTTTGAATAATGTGGAGGCTACTTCATCATAACATAAAAGATTTAGTAAATTTTTTTATCTATAAATTTTAACGAAGGCTTTTTAAAATTTTATCCTGGTCTATAGGCTACCAATAAAATCTTAAAAGAAACTTACTTGGCAAACATCAACAATAATAGAGTCATTGCGAGCAATGTGATTTGCCCAGTACTCATCAGCCACTTCCTCATCAGGTCGCCCATCTGCATCTCTAGACTTTATGTAAGGTTTGTTTTTGACGCGGTTTAGGTCTTCGTGAAGGCCATCCAACAGAAAAGCTAGAAGTTCCTAGGATCATTAAAATTTGAGTCAAAAAAAAAAACATAGAATGATGACTTAGATGAATAGTAAGAATTGTGTAGTATGAAACCTGTGAGTCATGTTGATTGTATCCACTGAATTGTGGTGCAAAGCGAGCAAGCTTTGCTTTAAATGGGCGAGGAGCAACTGGTGTTCGTCCAGGCGCCCATAATTTACGAAGTAACTCACCAAATGCTAGAGCTAGCTCTCCCTGGCCAATGACCCCTTCAATTCAGTGAAGTACTAAATTACACAATCAAACAAATTTTCCTCAAAAAGTAGTTGCTAACATTTTAAATTTATTTGCACAATTTTAAGGGATTCTAATCCCAAATAAAAAGAAAATGAACTACTGCTTCTATGAGCTTGAAAATTGAATGCCATGTGTTTGTCACTTTCTTGAGATCTATAGTGGCCATAAACAAAAGTAAAAAAGACGAGGAAAGACAAAGGAAACACTGCCTAACTGTCAACACAAGAAACATAAAAATTAGCTACTCGAATTTAAGCTGCCTAAAATTGAAGCATATGTTGCACTTTACTTTAACACAGATAGAGGATCTCTCTCACACCCCTACCTGTTTGATATACCAACTTTCAAGTTTCAACTAAAACATAAGCACAATTTTCATGTGCTCCTTACAAGTCCAATTCAAATGCTCACTATCGGTATTGTGAGGAGGTATTATTTGGTCATATGACAACCAAAAACAGCAAAAACAAGTAATAAGTCAGACCATTGATATGGATCTTTGTAAACCACTCATTTTTTTTATCCGAAGTTAGATCGTTTACATTTATGTTACCCATATCCATTGTTACCACTTGCATCCAAGTCTTCTTTAGTATTATCCTTGTAACCAGTAGAGCAATAGGTCTCACTAAAGAACCTTGGCCTATGGGATGTTAGCTTTATCAAAAGAGCCCAACCCAAGAGGCTTACAGAGTGAGAACCTAATTTGAATCCAGTAACACCCAGAGCTTAAGACAGCTTCCCTGTCCAGATTGATGAACCAGTTACCATGCAAGATGTCTTGATGGATCAAGTTGATTATTTGGTGCGCAAAAACACTTTTTCCATGTTTTTACTAGAAAGTGGTTCAGTCAGTGGTGATGAACAATGAATAAATCACAAAACACCATATAATAGTGTGTGCGCGCTCGCGCCAGAGTATCACAGTACAACTAATACATGATGCTAATTGATACTAATTAATATGCAAGCTAACAAGAAGTAGATCCTTGCACCAAATTTGGACCACAAAACATAGAGAGGTGCCCATTCCAAAATGCACGATAAGCTAGACATCTCACTCATAACCAAAGCACTCGTGTATAAATCGAATATTGCTTTTAAACAGAGTACTCACGTTTCTATATCTTTATCCTCGATCAAAGTTGCTCCTCACTTCACAACATTAGTTTAATGCTAACAATAACATTGAAAACAACATTAATTTAATGCTCACACCGATCACTTTCACTTCTCAGCATGGTTTGGGCATTAACCTGACTGCACCATCTGATTCTTTATGATCTCTAAACTACCACTGTGTATATTATGTCTTCAACTTATTCAACCTAAAGCCTCAAGAATAATTCTTAACGTGTGTGTCCATATTTCTAAATTAATTTTTATTTTCACAGTACTAGTCTAATCAACCAAAAGTACATCAAATGTAAATAATATGCAACACAGTATTTGTTCCTCTTCAATACATCTATTGGGCTCATCAATAGCCATTTCCCAAAGATCTGATAAATGTGTGCTTCTTCATGCATGCCCTTGACCACATTAACGTCCTTCTAAAATTTATAATGTCCACTTACAAGCTTAATGTGTAGAATATTTTTTTCTTCTTTTTAACATTAACAACACCCCCCTTTACTTTTCAACAAGATGATGTTTGAAGTTTTCACATAATTTTGCACGCAAACATATTTACCCATTGGGAAGAAAAATCCAACTTTACCACCATTTAAATGTCTCTTTCCTCATGTACCACCCTTTCAAAATTCAATCCAAATTTACCATCCTTCTCAATCCAGCCACAAATTCACCATCCACTACTGCAATTCCAGGCATCTGGACACAACTCTCATGCTGTCAACCCTACTCCATCCCTCCACTACCATTTCCAACGGCCTCCACATCCAGCCATACCTGATCCCTGTCACCCGTGGTCCTCACCGGCCAACAACTAAACATGGCCCACTTGCACTGCCTTCTCTGCCAGCCCACCTCAACATCTCCCTGCTCACCCATGCTGTGCAGCAGCCACCTCTCCACACTGAGCGGAAGTACACCCCTAGGCACCATCTCTCCACCAAGCTCCCATCACCAGCAGCTTGCCACTGCATCTTCCAGCGACAGAAGACCAACACTCTGTTCACCCTCACCACCATGCACATCCAAGTCAATGGCCATCACTCCATGAGGCCTCCCTTCTGAACGACCAGACTATGACCACTCAGCTGCATGCACAACCTCATCACAGACTACACCACTCCAGCCTTGCATGCTCCCCCACAACACAACTCATCCTCACAGTTACTTCATCACCACAAACAGCAGCACCAGCCCTAGTGCACTCCACAATCTAGTGACCACTACTCACCATCTCCTTCATGACAAGCATCTCCAAACTACCTAACCATTGCCAGAAAATGCACGCCCTAGCTCTCCTCACTCCGGCAGCCTGTCCACATTGATCATGAATATGAAGACAAATTTGTTAAAAAGGATGGTAGATTAGGAATGAATTTTGAAAGCATGATACTAGGGAAGAGAAACATCTAAAGTGGTAAGGCAAGAATAAATACAAGTCAACTTCCTAACCTCAATTACAGTGAACTAAGGTTGAACTAGAATAACAATATGATGTATTTGCAATCCTGATTGACAACTAGCTTATATGAAGCTGTTACTCATACAAACTCTATTAAAGGAGATGACCTATACCGGAAGCACTTAGTTACAGTTTGCAGGTAAAATAACTATATTATTGTGGTATTTGGCAGCATGCATTTTACAACCTCTGCCAGAATGCAATGGAATCATTAAAGTGAAAACTGCCACAAAGTATCTTGTAAAGTATCATTTGCCAAGTAATCTATTTGGTAAATTACCAGGCAGTGGGCAGTGAGTGTAGAAGAAATTCAAACTCACTTAGAATATACATTTAAATTTCATGTAGATTGAATGTACATACTTCAACAATTTGGATATCAAAGTCAGAGAGAGGAATTAGCGAGAAAGAAACCTTCAACTTTCCCATGATAACAATTTCACGAAAGGAATTAATAGTCCATTAGAGAACCAGATTTTGGCAGAGAGACTACTGTTGTACATAATTTGTGATACATATTTCAGGAAAAGGTAAAACACTTAACTATGATTTTGAGTCAGAAACTTACAACCATGCCCAGAGGGTTCTGCCGGTTTATCTCTCTATAAAAATCTTCACGAAAATATCTAGCGAACTCTGGGGTATGAACAAGGCATTGTATTGCGCTATTCATAAAACAAGTGTTCCCCAGATTCAACAACCCAGTCAATCCACCAGACACACCCCTTGTTGTAACACCGACTCCACATGAGTTATCCAAATCTCTAACTGGCGAAGTCAAATTTTGACTCTGCAACAGCTCTGAATTGCAACTTCTAGATGCATTTTTGCTTGCAGCCAGACCTCCTGCAATTGACAAGCTTGATTTAGAAGGCTCTACAAGAACAGAAGTAGCTTCATTATCCGCTGAACCATTTTCCTGAATAGAATTAATGCAACCACCGTATGCAGTACCATTGGAATTATTAACAAACTCCACCAGAATCTGTTTGAAAATTATCAAAAAAGAGTAAAGCAATGTAAAATGTTAATCTTTGAAGCATAAAGTTAGAAATACTTGCATACTGAGGCAAAATAAATCGACTATCATTTACAAGCATCAGTATAAGTTCCTTGCTTTAACATTACAACAGATTTTCTATTCAATGGACTGTGATGTACTTTAGAAATTTTCTCTGTACAACTACGTGTGAATGCTGAGGTAACATTCACATTGATGAACCAACATCAGTTTGGTTTAGTTCAAAGTAGTGACCCCAAATTTTCAGAAACAGAGCGCAGTTTGAAATTATGTGGGCTGACCCACATAGGATTGACCCTAGAATTCAATTCAATGACATTCAATATAATTTCTGAAAACAGCAATCAGCAACAATGCAACAAAATTATCAAGTAATAACAATAATGATAATTTTCTATCAGCAGCACAATGGTTTTGAGTCAAAAGTATTGGTCATACATTAAAAAAAATTAAGTTGTATTGCAAATTGGGATAAAAACAAATACAAACATCAAAATTGTTGAATCTTAATAAAACTGCAGACAAACACAACATTTCAGCACAACCTATGGCCACACATACAGTCAAGCGCAGACCATAAAATTCCATTTTCCACAACTAATATCAAATAAAAGCTCCATTTCATATAATCATGACAATAATGTAGATCAAACATCACGCAAAAGCAGTGCAAATGTAGAATAGCAATCTTCATTCAATACGTGTACTACATAAATCTTTATTCTGCACACGTATTACAAGACCAAAGGTCACATAATACAATATACATGTGTATGAGAAAATACATACCGAATTGTTATTTTAAATAAAACCTAATCACAGTGTACAACAGCAAAGACAATAAGCAAGTGAAGCGCCATATCAAATGTGACAAAAAAATGTATTGATCTTTTTTTTTATAGGTAAAAAAATGTATTGATCTTTTGAACCATGCAGCAGGATTATTATCTTCTCCATGGCCCATATTTACAGCCTATTATAATCACAAACTGAATGAATGAGAAATCAAGAGCAAGGATTATATTGTTTAACAAAATAACATGAATGTTGAATGCTCTAAAAAACTAAGGAAAAGAAACTTAGGGCTCGTTTGGTACGCGGGAATGAAATGGGGGGAATGGAATCATTAAGGGAATGAAATTGACATGAGAAACGGAATGAATTTTTTTGATTACCTTGCCCGTGTTTGGTATGTAAAAACAAGTAAGGTAATATAATCAAGTAATTACTAAAATAACCTCAATTAATATTTATTAAATATTTTTTTTATTAAGGTAATAATAGTGATGGTTCGATCGGGCTGCATTGGAGGGGGGCTTGCGCGCGGCGGCGGTGGGGGGAGGGGGAGGGGGCTTGCGCAGCGAGGGGGAGGGGGAGCTGGCTTGCGTGCGGCGACGAGAGGGGGAAGATCGGGCGGCGGGGGCTTGCGCGCAGCGGTAGAGGGGGCTTGTGCGCGATGGCCGAGGGGGCAGATCGGGCAGCGGGGGGGAGGGAGGTGGGGCTTGCATGGCGAGGGGGGAGGGGGAGAGGGGGCTTGCGTGCAGCAGCGGAGGGGAAGGAGAGGGGGCTTGCAGCGGGGAGGGGGGGAAGGAGAGGGGGCTTGCAGCGGGGAGGAGGCAGATCGGGCGGCGGGGGGTCAGCGGCGACGGGAAGGGGGGGGCTGCGGTGACGGGGGAGGGGGGGAGGGGAGGGGAGGCGGGCGACAGGGAGGGGGAGGCAGGGCAACGGGGAAAGAGGGAGAGGGAGAGAGATAGGGATAAATAAAAAAAATAAATAAAAAACAAAAAGATATAAAAATAAATAAGATTCTCTTGTGCAAGGGAACCTTAGTAAACCTTGGGGGGTGGGGGGAATCAATTTCCCCCTACATATGGCTATAAGATTCTCACGGGAATCTTAATCCCTTCCCTATTTTTGTACCAAACGCGGGAAAGGAATGCAATCTGATTCTTTTCCTTTCCTTTCCCGCGTACCAAACATGCTATTACAGTCAACAGAGATGATTGATGCCTTAAATTCTATCAGAAATATTGACTAATATAGTGCAAGTAATTTTATCATTGACTTGAGCTGCATGTAGTAACCACAATGTCTATTATCTATCAATAAAACTCATCTTGTCTAGAACGTTATAACTTCGGAAGCTAGAGCAGCATCTATTTCTAGTAGCTCTACATGTAAAAACATTGCATCTGCTGCCATGGAAAAACTTACATCCTGATCCATCTGTATGTTAGCATCATCGAGTGTTTTATCCATGTCTTTCATCAAAGCATGCTTCTGATGGCCATAATAATCCCAAATGCAGACCTGATAAACAAGATGAATGATCAACAGAAGAAAATTCAAAAGGTTATATATCACCCCAAAAAATATAAAACTGTGAAATGAAGTAGAGTTTGAATAAGTCGATTTTTTTACTTGCTCCGAGTTGAGGTCAAATATATCACAAGCTCTCCTGTAAAGTTCTCCAACAGTTTCCTGTCCAACATAGTTGTTTTTTATAAGAGCTACACAGTCGACACTCGCAAACATATAATTTATGCATTAGTTAAGTTTGGGTTTCAGAAGAAGCTGAATATAAACAGATTATTATCATGCAGTGTACCGTCATAAGGTTACAGTTCATACCTTTTTGCTGATTCTAATTGTCGTACAATCCCCTTTTGGCATCACTACTAGTTGAAGTCGCAAAGGATACACTTCTACAGACAACTCTGTTTGAGAGAGACCGGAATTAATTACCTTTCTTGCCAATTTTGGGCCCCCTCCATACCTAAACCCAACCAAAAAAAAACACTGCTTTAGGATTTCGTTGCCAGTCTAATAAGGAATTGTTAAAATTACTTTAAAAATCTAGTGACGATATAAGGATAACTTTTTCTTGATCAAGACAATATAAGAATTACTAAATAAGAAATCAATGGATAAAAACTAAAAGGATTATAATTTTATGCAAAAAAAAACCTTAAATTTTAGAAAGGATTTTGCAGGGATCTTGCCTCAACCTGATAAATTGGGGTCGTTCTCCATTGGAGTTTAGCCCATTTCAGACATTCAAACATTAAAGGGAAAAAAACATTTTTTTTACAATAACTCCGGGAATTTATGAGTTCCATCATCATGAATAATAGACAATTTCAATTGATGGTGCACTTTTGGTGAATTTTAACTATAATTTTTTGGAAAAATATTATTTTGAATTAAAGGAACTTTTACTTGGGGAAAAGGTACATACATAATCTGTACTCAGGCATTGTGAGGTCTATTTGATGAAATTGTTTTTTATGGTAAGGTCAGAGATTTGGGGAATTTTAGGTTAGTTACTTTAAATATACTAAAACTAGTGAAATTTCTTTTGGCAATTATCTACAGAAAATTGATTGTCTAAGAAAACTTTCGGGCATCAGAATATTGTGGCAAAGTATGTAGTTTTATTAAGTTGTATCATTTGGCCATTTAAGTTAGATGGTAAGATTCTATTTAATCCATTTGACTCAGTCTTATCAGAGTGATTATAAGGGTAGATAAGTTAATAATGTAAAGTTCTGTGGAGACATTAGAGAGAAGGGTCACATACTCAGTCACTGTCCTTAATTGTTTTAAATATCCCATATTAGAAGTGCAGGTGTTGCTGCGTCTTCGTGAAGTGGAATAAGCAGTTTGAGTTTGAAGATAAATGACAAGTCTTCCTTAAGGAAACATCAGAAATGTGAAATTCAATTGAATGATGCCTTAAGTTTTATTACAGCAGATCACTTCTGAATCTGATTGTGCTATAGTCTCAAGTTGGGTGGAGACAAATGCTGATTGGGATTTCAAAAAAACAAGCACATTTAATGAAGGGGTAGCCGCCTACGGGTTGAAGGGCATTCCTAATTGTGGAGATTGAAAAAGAACCTCAAGGTCTAGGGCTGCTATCTGCTACAGCTAAAAACCATTACAGGAGAATCTTTGAAGAATTAGAACTACTATCGAAAGCATTTTATTTTCATGTGTTGACTTAGACTATTGATTCTTTCTATTTCAATACTTTTGATAAGTATGCACTTTATCGCTCCATGGTTAGCTGCTTCAGTTCTAATTATATTTACTGCATTTACTTTATTAAATTTAACAGTCATTGTTTTTAAATATATAATTCTTACCAATTCAGAAAAATCCTAAACAGAGAAATCAACAGGTGGCAGTAATTTGTCTGTCAATGACAGCTAGGACAATAGTTATGTTGTAAGTTTAAATTTGAGTTAAGAATCTCACAGAACCTTGAAATTTGTAAAGAGGTAAAACTAAAAGAAACATGGAAGCACATACTCAGGTAAAGAAATTTGCAAGACTTCAATACAGGCTTACCATAGATATAATTGGTTCCAAACTTCTCCTGGAAGCAGTACATAATCCCGACCTTCCACAAGTGTATCATGAAGCTCAACTCCCATGCTTGAGTCTTCTGATGCAGCATCATAAATCAGATCAGAATTATCTATTCCAGAAGGCCTCTTCAGAGTACTAGAACCGACTGAATCATAAGCCTCTAGTGAAGATATTCCATCGTTTGTGATATTGGCCTGGTCCTGGTTCACATATTCAAGCCAGTGTTGCCACCATCTGTCAGCAACCAATAATAAAAAGTAATTAAAAATGAAGGCCCTTCCTAGCAAATCATTTGGCACAAAAATTAAAAGAACATTTTCTGGTTGGCAATACAAGCAAGAAGGTTAAAGACCAATGCAAGCACAGTTGTAACTTCATTAAATTCTTAGATCTTTCCATGTGTTCGTTTTCCATGGCAAACAATTAGATATGTTGATAGGGGGCAGTGGCCATCTAAAAGATTTTCAATCTATTAGTTTGGTGGGGCACATATACAAATTTATCGCTAAGGTCCTAGCTAATCAGTTGAAATCTGTTTTGGGAAGCTGATTTCTCCCGCGCAGAGTGCCTTTGTGCTTAATCGGTAGATCTTAGATCTGATTCTCATTGCGAACGAGTACCTTGATAGTCGAATTAAGGCTAGTCTTCAGGGGGTGTTGTGTAAGCTTGACTCGGAGAAGGCTTATGATCATGTGCATTGGGAGTTTCATCTCTATGTTCTTTAGCGTTGTGACTTCTCGGCCAAGTAGCAGCGGTGGATCTCCCTTTTTATCTCCACTGCTCGGTTGTCGGTCCTTGTTAATGGCCACCCCTGTGATTTCTTCTTGAGTTCTTGGGGCTTCCGGCAGGGGAACCCTTTGTCGCCTATGTTGTTTGTTCTTATTATGGAAGGTTTCAGTCGCCTGGTGGGCAAAGCTTCGTTGATTGGTCTTCTTTCCGACTTTTCAGTTAGTTATTCGGGCAGGGGGTCACTCGCAGTTTCTCATCTCCTGTTTGCTGATGACACTCTTGTGTTGTGCGAGGTGAATCAGGGCCATCTTGTCCATTTGCGGTCCAAATGGCATTGGATGAAACGACGTTTAGCCGGATGGAAGCGCATTTACCTGTCAAGGGGGGGTAGGCTCACTTTGATTAGAAGCACCTTCTCTAGCTTATCGACCTACTATCTTTCCGGCTTTTCCTATTTCCTCTTCTTATAGAAGTGGCTTCACGTCTAGAGCAGATCCAACAAACTTTCCTTTGGGGCTCCAAGGTTGGAGGGCCAAAGATTCCTTTGGTTAAATGGGAGACGGTGTGTCATCCTCTTTCTTATGGAGGTTTGGCCATTACGAATTTGTGTCATTTTAACACTGCTCTCCTGGGAAAATAGCTATGACGTTTTGGGGTGGAGCAGGAGGCACTATGGCGGGAGATTATTGCCGTTAAGTATGGGGTCGCGGGTGGGGGATGGATCTCATTGATGCCTCGCGGTTCTCATGAAATGGAATTGTGAAAATTCATCCGTAAGGAGTGGGCCTCTTTCTCTCGGTTTGTGGTATTCGAGTTAAGGGATGGTGCTTCTATTCGTTTATGGCATGATGTGTTGTCCTCTTCGCGCGTTGTTTGCTTGTTGGTTGGGTGGTGTGGGGCGGTGTTCAGCAGTTTGACAGGTTGTCTCTCATTACATTCTTTGGAGTATTTGACGAGAGAGAAATGCGCGTGTGTTTGATAATCGGGAGAAGCCAGTTGCTAAGCTCAATTGTATTTTTTTCGTTATTTGGGTGATTAGTTGTATACTTCGAGCAATTTTCGTTTTTTCTTTTGTTTGAGATGTTGTTAATAGTTGTTCATTTTGATCGGGTTACTGTCTTAGTATTGTAATTCGTATTTTTGCGTAATTCTTGAGTGCATTTTAAATTTAATAAATTATTCTTATTTATCAAAAAAAAAATATTAATAGGGATTAATCCGACGGAGGCCTTCATTATAGACAATCTAAAATTTTTTTAACTACACTCTTATAAAGAGTTATTATTTGCTTATCTGGAGGGAGGACAGGAGCAATACTATGGGACATTCCTTCTATTTTCCTTATGTCTTTTTTCTATTCTACTCAACAATATGCAATGATCCTTAGTCCTTAATATTTGTGTCTCATCTTCATCAATGCACGCATGGATATTGAAATCACTCTACGAAATGGTTGCGATAAATACCTTCTCCCTTTTTTAGTTCTATGGTTAGGAAACCAAAGGGTTAGTAATTCTTCTACTGTTGAATCACTCCACTCTTTCAATTCTTTTGTTAATCTTTTATTTTCCATTGAATTAATTGCCTAGCTAAAATCCATCTAACTTCATGTCTGGTGAGGTTTTTTTTTTCAAGCGACCATGAAAATATACTTTTGAAACAATATTCAGAGGTGTTAAAGGTCTTTGCCCAGGCAATATATCAAGGTTGGATTGTAGCGAATGTAGGATATAAACTACTTAAAGGATTGCTGGTAATTTTTCAATTCGTTGTTATCCGTTCATGTTTCCTTTTTAAAAAACTGTGAGGAAGAGGTCTTTGGGGAGACCATTACCAAAGTTTCTTTTTTTAATTTTCATCCATGTAGTATAAATAAAATATTTTGGGAGATATTTTTTCTAAATTTCTTTTAAAAATGTAAAAACAAAACAAAAATGACAGTGTTACAAAACAAGTACTGGTGCTTGTTGGGTTATCAGTTGTCACTAGAAATGACATCATTTGAGGAAGGCAAACCTGATAACATATTAGGTAGCATACAAAAGGCCCTTCACCAAACTGTTCATACGACACATAGAAAAATGTTTACCTAACGTACCCATTTAAATATCTTATGAATGGATTATCTGTAGCTGCAATCCAAAAGATCATTGTCGAGTCATGATGTAAAATACATCTATATCTTCTAAACATTTTTGAAAGTATGAATTGGCCCCTGTACTTGGTGAAAAACCTCTGTGAGCTATCTATCTCCAACTGCAAAAATGTGACTAATTCTCCCATCGCACCACAAACATTGTCATATATTTCTATCAGGATTTGAAAACGAACCCGTACATATTTCAGTGAAAAGCAATTAAGATTTCCATTAAGATATTTTTATCAGATGATTTCTATTATGATTTCTAATTTTTCAATGCGAATAACCCCAGACACTATCCCGGAATTCAATTAGGATTTTCAAACAAACCAATAAATATTTCAGTGAAAAACTAAGAACAAAACAGCACAAACATACATAACAAATATGTATAGCGAACGAGAACAACCACAAGGGACAAATATGTGATAAAATCAAGGGTGAGCGAAGAGTGAATCACAGAACCTGTGAGTAATCAAATAGTAAGTGTCGCCTTCCTTACTTTGAGCTTCAGCAGCCACAGCAATGTCCCTAATCACAACCCTCTCGTCCTCTGGAGTCAGGTCCGCACAGCCGCTGCTACTGCACATCGTCATCGTCATTGTCTCCGGCATTTCTGCCTCTGCCTTGGTCTCTGAGCTCAACCGAGACTCCCCTGTTTCTCCTACGATCGAGATGCGTACCTCAAATGCGCGAAGGGATTCACTTTCCGATCGAGAGACTGAGAGCAAACGAACGAAGAGCTGTCGGACAGATTGAGAAACCCGAAATCGAGGAGAATCGTTGCGCGAGACTATCTAAGGTTTGGGAATCTATGCGCAATCGCTGTGTGTGTGTTTTGTCGTCGTCCCGGACACGCCACGCTCGATGATGAAATCAGGTCTCCCTCGTTCAGCAACGCCGTTCAAATGGCATCGTAGTTTTTATATTTTTTATATTAAAACTACACTATTTTTACTATGTAATTTTTAAAAAAACATAAAAATATAATAAAATAAAAATACTTTACTGTGTAAGAGTAGGCCGTACGATATATTTTATTGGTACACTATTTAAAAATTAATTCTAATATATCAAATGTATTTTTTATTTTTTAAAATTATAGAAATGAATTTATATTATTTGTAAATTATTTGACCTTATTATTTTAAAAATAATTTTAATTTTAGAAATAATATCATCGTACAATTAAGTTCTTTCATTTTTAAAAAATACCTTTGGCGGACGTGAATTATTTTTTAAAAAATAATTATTTTTAAAAATTATTAATTAAGATAAATTTTTATTATTCATAAGTACTTTTAAATTTGTTGTATCATTATTTTGATTAATTTTATTCGAAAATCAAAACGAAAGTCCTAATCCGCAAACATATTTTATGTCATTCTTTGCGAATTAATGTTTATATATATATATATATATATATATATATAAACAGTATTCATCACAAATATGTATTTACAAACAGATATTTATAAATATAAAAAATTAAATTTATAACTAGGTTTATTTCGACAAAAATATCTTGGAGTAAATCATGGAGTTTATACCAACAAATAAACTTCCAACAAAAGAGCTTAATATAAACCACATATTAACGAGGTTTTTACCAACAAAAGAGCTTCTATTACAACAACATGAGGTTTATATGAATGGAAAATAAGTTTATACTTAGTGCCGACGGAAAAGTTTCATTAATATATTTTCCTGTTGCAGTGTTTGTTTTTGTTTTATCCAAACATGTTCGGCCATGTCCACATTTTACAAATAATTATTTATTTAAATGTATTAAATATATCTATATTTATATACTATATTAAAATAGTTATTAATAAAAAATACGAGAGAGATAAATATATATATATATATATTATATTAAAAATAAAATTATTTATAATAATTTACGTGTAATATATGTTATGCCTCTTTATATATTTTTATTATTTATAATTTTAAAATACTTATAAGTTATAAATAATAAAAATATAGAGAATTCACTCATGGCACCTCGTGCTGGGAGCATGGGTATAGAATTAAACAAAAAAAAACTTTTCTCAAATAGGCGTACTGTGATGTCATTTGATAAATAATGAATGCACTGACTTAAAACCATGAAAAAAAATTATGCTTACGTTTACCTCACCATGGATCAATATTTTTGTGCTCTTGCATATGCTAAAATTGAAAATTACATTTAACTTATCTTTCATGGAACTAAATTAGTTGCTTATTAGTGTTTAGCTAAGAAAGCTTATCAAATTGGTTTATTATTCCGGAAAACAATCCTTTATTGTTGTAACGATAAAAACAAAAAACTCGGTTTATATATTAATTATTTAACAAAAAAAGTGAGATAGTTTTGATGCAAAAATAATCATAGTAAAACTCAAACTGTTCATTTAGCCACAATATAAAACCACTATAAGTATATATTAGTATGTTTCATATAGATGGTTGTTTGAAAATGAAATCATGTAATCCAAATTGGTTCACAATCTTATGTTTGATATCTAAAAAACTATTCACTATTCCACTTTGGTTCCTATTAAAACTCTCGAAAACCACATGACCCGACATTCAAATTTATATATTAACTCATCTTGTATAAATGTAAATATCTATTTTATTATTATTTTGATGATTATAGTTTGATCATGTTATATAAATAGTATTTGATATATGTTTCATTCCCTCTTAAATCAAGCATAATTAGAATGAGTTGTTTATTATCCTACGCCCATTGCATTTTTATACCAATTACATTATATTCATCACAATTTTTATACTTCATATCAGCACGTCTAATGTGTTAGCACGTCTAATGTGTTTGCATTTCTTTTGCTCTGTCGCAAACTAAATTATAAATGTGTTTTCATATAATTGTACTTTCATATTTCATTTAATCATGTCAATTTATGTAATTTCAATCCATAAATCTCTACTATTAGTTAAAGAAGATTTATTTTTGTGTCTTTTTGTTTTTTTCCCTACAAAAATAGTAACCTCTTAAGCCACAAATTAACATTTTTTTTTATTTTTTATTTTTAAAAAATATCTAGATAATCACCCAAATAATTACCATACAAATAAAAAGACCTTAAAGACTACCTAAGAATGGTCTAGTTTGGGAATGCTTTTGAAAGACTGCTTCTGTTGATTTTATAAGCAGAAGCAAAAAAAAGTGTTGGGTAAAATCAAAATAAGTACTTATAAAAAAAATATCTACTTTTTCTTACCCAAAAGCAGAAGCAATCCAAGAGTTGCTTTTAGAAACTGCTTTTCCAGGAAGTAATTTTTTTAAAATTAAAATGATAATATTATCCTCTCTCTTCATCCTCATCTTGTGTCAACGAGGGATGCGTGCATAGGAGCCCGACGGGTCGAGGAGAACAAGGGGCGGCCGGTGGGGGGACGGGGTGGCGGCGGGGTAGCGTCATGGATGAGATCGGGGGGTGGGCGGCATCGGTGGGGCGGCGTTGGGGGGTGGGTGGCATCGGTGGGGCGGCGTTGGGGGGTGGGTGGCATCGGCGGGGCGGCGCCAAGGGGTGGGTGGCGTCGGGGGCGTTGGGATGGAATCGGGAAGCGCAAGGGGAGAGGGCGGGCGGCGTCGAGATGGGAGAGGGGGCGGAGGGTGTGTGCGGCGGGATGGGGATGGGGATGGGGGTAGGGTGGGGGTGGGGTTGGCGAGAGGGAAGGTGCACAGGATGGGTGAGGAGTGGTGCGACGGGATGAAGAGGGGAGGGATTAGGTTTTTTAAAAAATTATAATATAATTAAAAAGGATATTTATATCTTTTGCGTTTTCACAGCACTTTTGTTTTTAATTTACCTAAAACTTATTACCTGCTTTTAAAATTTAAAGTACTTTTAAAATTATATTTTACCAAACACTCATCTGCTTATTTTTACAGCAGTTTATTTTTCCAACACAACTAAAAGCAGCTTCTTCTAAAAGCACCCCATTACCAAACTAAGCCAATATCCACCTTCATATTATTTCTATATCATTATTTTTCTTTGAATAATTCTATTTGCAACTTTGAGTTTCAACCACAGTGCAATCGGCTGACATGGCGGCTTCAACGTGACTTTTGCCTTGAGAGTGATAATTCTAGCTGGACCCGGCAGATTTTATCCTATCCAAAGAGACAACAAGATAAGTAATATTGGCTGACCTGTCTTGCCCCAACATTTTTCAAAATTTTAAAATAATTATAGCTTAAAAATAACTAACCGACTCATACTAAGACGGATTTACAACACCCACTATCCAATTTTAACACACATCGTTACCACGCCTACCTCTTCTATAGATCCTGCTCTTGGAGGTGAGTGTGAGAGAGAGGACTGAAAGAAAGTTGCCAAAGAGAGAGAGAGAGAGAGAGACTGGAGCTCCTCCGAGTTCATGAAGTGCTCGACAGACCCTGACAAACCTCACCGGAGCAATTGCAATTGTTGGCGCCCTCTTCTTTCTTCAACCAATCCAGCCACTAATTTAATAAGAAATGATCATCCTGCCCCGTTTTATTGAATCCATGTATTAAATATAAATTTTCTTTCTGTTTTCATGTCGGTTTGAAATTAATACTTAACTGATTTGGTTTGATTTTTACTCATACTGGGCGATAACCGTATGCATGAAATTTTCAGGATCGCAATTGCCTGCTATCAACCCATGCACAAAATTTCAGGACAAAAACATATTCCTCTCTTATATGTCCATCCCTTAAGAAAGCATTCACAGACTAATCACATTTAGAGTCACAGACCCTACCCTAAACAACTCAAAATGCTAAACATGCTATACAAGAAGGTAGAGATGGGTGAGGGGAAGCAAAAACAAGGGGGGAAAGGAAGAAAAACAAGAAGTGAAAGGGGAAGAATAGACAATCATTAATCACAGGATCCCCCCACTCATTCAGCTTTGATATTCACTGTGTTTAGGGGTCTGATCATCATTATCGTGATTTCTTTTGATATGTGACTGAGGAAGGATGGAATTTGCGAGGTCTTCATTTACTTTCACCGGAAGAGGCGACAACCGCCTGATCATCTCTGGTGTGTCATTGCCATTCAAGCTACAAAAAGATTTGCATGATGCTGAGTATCAAATAATAATGAAATGCAAAACCTGGTCATGTAATAGTGCAGTGCATTCCTGATGCATAGCAAAATTGAATCAACACTTCATTATTTCAAACAAAAAAAAATTTGAACATACAATCCCAGTAATATTAGTTTTAGGCTTATGAGATAATGTCTAATACAAACCATTATTATTTCATACAACCAAGAAGAATCAAAGGCTCTGATACCATATAAAAATTTATAGGACTCCATCTTAAAATCAATTGGCAATGAGTGAAATAATCATAGAATCTTAAGTAATTGCAAAATTAGAAAAATCCTGATATGAGATTATATATCTCAACATATGTTCTCACATGTGACTTATTGTGTCGAACATGTGAATAATATTGAATGACATGAAACATATAACCTATTTTAATACCAAGTTGAAAATAAATCCTTTCGCGTTCTTTCATCAAAAAAAATACAACTATATATATACAAGACAAGAAAAACCTATAAAATAAACAGCTTCTTTAAATAACCTAATTTACACCTATACTTGATAGCCATAATAAATTTAAAATACAACTCATTCCAACTCATAATTTGAGCAGTAACAAATGGACTGAGGTCGATAGCAATTGAATTACTTTCCCTACTAAACAAAGGTACACGCCTTGAAAAATTGTCACAGAACACAGTGCAACATTTTAAAATAGAAGCAACCTAATTTTATATGGTTCTTTTGAATCTCTTTTGCAAGTTCATATAAGAAGACAGGCAGTAAAACTGGCACAAAAATCTAGTTTATGTGCATGTCCCTTTGCGTATTAGTCTAGAAAGGAATCTCATATATTTAATATATACTATAACAAGGTCATGATGCCAATGGCAGCAGTGATATAAATAAGAAAACTAAACTTAGTAGCTGAAAGCAACATATACATGCAGTAAATAAAAATGTACTATTAAGGCATACGGGAATGTTTTTGATAAAAAATGTGCATACTTAATTAAGAGCTTGAGGATGTTATCCCGGGCTTGGCAAAAGAGATCGATGTTTCCACTGATCTGTGAGAAGAAGAGAAAGACATTATCTCAAAACATGGATAATAAAGCTTACTCAAAAGATCAATTTGAGATTGGGCTTGTAAAAATACACTTGTATTGGCTTACATAAAAACAAAAACAGAGTGATCAAAATTCAAACTGATTTACAGACCAAATTCCTCAAAATAAGGAGCTAGCCCACATTATGGGAAACCGACCAGCTCTCTAGTTTTTTCACGTACCACAGATTTTTCTCCAGGGACTGTCTTGAGAGATTCATCCCTTTCAAGTTCATTAAATTAAGTCCCAAGAGTAGCAATACCACTACCCCATAGAAAACAAAGAAACAAGAGACAAAACAAGAAAACCAGAAAGCTTCTAAACTGTAGAAAAATAGAAAGGTTAGATTTGTATTAGACACAGATCAGACTAAAAGTTTAAGACACAGATTAGACTATAAGTCACAGACCTTTAATAAATTATTATAACTTTTATCGATAAAAATCAAAGCTGTCTACCTCCAAAGCTGCAAAATTTGAGGAAATCTGATTGAAGGCCTGAAAATTCTGCACAAGAAGCTGCCCAGCTTCACCACCAAAGGCTGTGATTGACATATTAACAAACTCCATAGTTAAATAAATAATAAGGACCACTAGACAGAAATTGTACTCTTTTACTAAGATTTGGAAGAAAATGTAAATTACAGATGTATTATTAATTTAGTTCTAAGTTGATTTGGTTTCATGGAAAAATTTAGAAGGGTGGGTGGTATTCATTATACTTTGAGTTGAATTTGTAATTTACTCAACTTTGGGGTTATTTGGTAAAATATTCAAAAAATTAAATTTAAGAATATTCACCAACAAATAAATACTTTCTAGAACCATTGACATTACTTGAAAGGATTTAAAAGGAAAAAGTCTAGCCTAAGCTAAGCAGAAACTACAGTTGCTGCTTACTAAGCAGATTAGCACATTTTCAATCATTCCATATTTCAAATTACTCAAGAACATCTTTTGGATGAAGAATAATAAGATTATATACCAAGAACTCCTCTACTTTACAGTCATATTATAGATACAAAAAAGTCATTATAATGCCTACCTCTCTTCCGTTTTTAAGAACTACTATTTCTCCTTCTCTTTCTTCTCCTTTGTTCCCCTTATTCTCATTCGCTTTTCTATCTCTTACTATGTTGCCATGCATTCATACCACACAACAACCCTCTAATAATCAGACCTTTCTGTACATTAAGTGTATTCTAAATTGTAATAGTCTATTCATAGACTTTTCAATTTGATATGCATTTTAAGAAAAGACTGCACCATAGCTAACGTCTCCTCTATTTTATAGATTTAATTTTAGTTAAAAAGTTGATTTTTAATCAGCAACTCAATGACACAATGTTTTAAGGATCTCATGGTCATTAACATCACTATTGCGTAACTCCTCACTTTGATCGTATAAAGTTCTTCCAGGCCAATGTTTGAGTGACTTTCAATGAAATAAAACACATATCTTCAATCGGCCTTGCAACACTCAATGACTCAAGACAGAAAGTATATGTGACATCCTGAAAAGTCTTACCTTGTAACTTTAAAGTCATCCATCTACAACGCATTGCCACATCCCGAATTGTCTTACGCTTTAACTGCTGTGCAATTTTTCCACACCGAACTATGTGTGGGTCTGATGCATACCTGCATTTTTTTATATTAAAAATACTTCAACACATCAAAGAAGGAACACAGATCAAACAACTGAAAAAACAAAAAAAATGACTACAGCTACAAATGGGCAAAGCTGCTTGTAGGCCACATTAGATGCTTGGTTTGCTAAAAGTCCAACAAAGCTCGTGAGCCTTATTTAAGTCTGATTTAAAGCGCAGGTTCTCAAACAATCATAGCCACATCCTGCTTGTGAGCCAGCTCAACTAGGAGCTCTTAAGGCATAGGTACATTTTGTTTTGTATATGCTAAATTTTATATTGAAAATTGTAGATAGAAAACTAATTTCACTTGTATAATAAAATTATTGAATTTCGAAGGATTTTTAATAATTGAGTAACTTTTACCTTTTATATCATTGAAAAATATATAAACTTTTCCAATGCTATATTATCTTAATAAGTAGCACACAAACTCAAAAAGCTTGCTGAAATAACCCAGCATGATTCAGGAAAAGGTCGGCTTGGACGTGGGATTGATAAATTATAAATGGGCCAAATCATGGGGATGCATTTGACTAACATACATAATATCATTAGTAGATATTTTATCTATCAGTATTACCATCCATCAAGATAATTCACAACAACCAGAGCAAATGGTACTTTTTAGCACATTTAACCCGTATCATTGTACTGGCATACCCTTCTTTTCCCCTCTCTCCCTCTGTCTAAAAAACTAATTACGTTTACTCTCCTACAGCCTCATTTTTTCTCATCCGTATGCATGGATGTTTGGGATGATAATGGGTTCCCCTCCCATGCATCCTGGGTGGTTCTTAAAAATGCACAATCATCTTAAATTTTAGGATTGCCCGGTGCAGTACCCAACTCGCTCATTTTATTATTTGTTTTGATAAAATATAGCCAGGGCAGGCAGCTTCAGTGTTCAACTCCGCCTAGGTTCTTTCTCGGAATGAAAAAAATGCGAAGAAAGAATTTGACCAACCAATTCTTGATACTCAATAGTTTACACTTTAGGACACTGGTACTGATATAGCTCAATTGATAATATATAGACGTAAAAGTAAGCAGAAAAGGGTTCGCGTCTAACTCAAAGTCAAAAACTGTTGAATTGAGATATAAATTGTGCGTGACCCATGTCAGGACACGGCCGTGAAGTGTGAGAAATTACTTTAGGACAGCAAGCCATGGGTTTTTAAGAATGTTTCGAAGGTTTCAAATCATTCTACGTGTCAGAGAGAGAGACTGACTTGACAAGCAAATCCTCGAGAGTAGATTGCTCAGAGAGAGTCCAATTGGCGGAGAGCCCAGGGTTGTACCTCAGCGCTGTCTTTGTGTGAGTCTTCTCCGCTGCTGCTGGCGGCGGTGCCGGCATAACCGCCGCAGAACCGCCGCTGTTTCCGGCGCAAGTTGGAGTTCCGTGGCTCGGTTCCGTACTCACGGCCATTGAAGAAAATTCTCAAAAAGTCCCACCAACACCAACCAACAGATATCTCTCTCTCTCTCCCTATATATATGGAGAGAGAGAGAGAGAGAGACAGAGAGACAGAGAGAGATGTGGATAATATTAAAGCAAGTTTAACTCATGTTTATTTCTGTAGATAAACACTTTCTAGTCGTTCTAGGCTTCCATCATATTTTCGTCAAAGATAATCACTTTTTATGGGAAAATATAATTAATACAACAATATAGAATATTCAATGAAAAATGTTGCCATTATAAATATTTTTTTTGTTAGTTTAAAAATATAATTTAATAATAATATTTAAAATATTTATTTTTTGTCTCTAATTTTATTAAAAAATTAGCATATAATTTTTTTCAAATTTAAATTTAACATGAACTATTCCTTTTTACTTTTTAAATAATATATTTTTCCTCCCCTACTTTTTCTTAGTTTTTATTTAAAATATATAATTTAATCAAATAAATTTTTTTGAATTTTCTTTATAATTATATATAATAACACGGTTTAGTAGATCTAATTTAATTAAAAAATATAATTTAGATGAATAATTTAGAAATTTAGTATAAATAAAATGAGTAATACGACATATAGGTGAATTATGCTTTTTTACTGTTAATATTATTATTTTTTAAAATTTGTATTCATATTAATCCAATATTATACACAGTCTACCTCTAAATATATTTTTTCAAATAAAATTATTTTTAAAAATTATAAATTAAATTTATATCATTCATAAATAATTTTAAATTATACGATTATTTAAAACATTTCAAAAATAATACATGCCAGCCCCTTCAAAATAAGCACATTTTGGGAGCATTGAATCGAATCTGCATCCCTCTCGCACGGGCATAGGATAGGAGTAAACCCTTGGCCGTTCTCCCTCTCTCCCTCGCAGGTGGTAAGATTTCCTCGGTCCCATCCATGTAATGCAATCGATTCACTTATAATTAATTAGCGGACGACACAAATTGTCTCTGCTCTGTCTGCACCATATACACAACCAGCACTTGTGAAGTAACCATATTCTTCTTCTTCTTCTTCTTCCAATGCCAAAACCTTGTAAAGTGGGTCGAGTTTGACAACCTAGTTTTAAGGATGCCAATAAAACCGTCTTCTTCTTCTTCTTCTTCGCGCCCAGAATCTCGTTGGTGAATGTTTCCAATGCCAAAACCTTGTAAAGTGAGTCGAGTTTGACAATCTAGTTTCAAGGATGCCAATAAAACCGTCTTCTCTTCTTCCTCTTCTTCTTATTCTTCTTCTTCGTCTTCTTCGTCTTCGAGCCCGGAATGAATGTCGAGCCCAGAATAAAACTTAGTTGGTGAATGTTTCGAGCCCAGCATCTCGTTTATGTTCATTCATTGTGTAGCTGCTTGCAATCACACGCGCAAGGCGACAAACATTGAAACTTAGACCTGTGAGAGACAGTAATCACTTGAAAACTTGGGTTGTCTAGACTTAAACTTATATCTGTCTTTTCCGCGAAATTCCCACCCGTAAGTGTGTTGTGTTTTCGGTCGCATGGTTGGATCAAGCCCTAATTAGGATGACAAAGTAGACCACGAAAATTTTCGACCTACCGGGGTGAGCATTACTCCAGCTAGCGCCAGACCCGTGACGCGCTTCTGTCTCTCGTATCCCATCCGTCCTGTCCCATGGAAACCAATCCCAACCAACCAGGTTCTTCTTCTTCCTCTTCTTACTGTGCCTCTCTCTCTCTCTCTCTCTCTCTCTCTCTCTCTCTTCGATAATCTAAGTCATGCGTTGTTGTTCTTGTAGCATGACTCCAGTACTAACTTTACCCGAGTGCCCGTAATTGGTTGGATCTTCTGATTCGATGGAACATTCCATTATCGTTTTTTTTCTTAAATTTTAAAATTTAATTTTCTGAATATTCTGATTCGGATTCTGGGTTTTTCGAGGAAAGAACTAATATGTTGTTCTGAGGCAAGCTTCGGTTTTAAAAAAATTACAGGGTTTTTGGACTAGGAGATAAAATTAAATTGAGAAATTTCACAGTTTTTCAAATTTGTTTTTTTTTTGGACTTTTTTAAAATAGTGTTTTTGCCACCCATTTTCTCTCCTTTCTATCGCCTTGTTCCATATTTATTGTTGTTGTGAGTTTGCAGGCTGTAATTGTGTGAAGTTTTGAAATTGAAATCCCATTCAGAATATGTTGATCTGATTTGATTTGATTTTTTCGCTAGTGGGCTAATTGTTAGTTATAAAAGGTTCAGTAGAATAGTTCTAATTACGGAGGCTGTAATTGTGTGAAGTTTTGAAATCGAAATCCCATTCAGAATATGTTGATTTTATTTGATTTTTTCGCTAGTGGACTGATTGTTAGTTATTAAAGGTTCAGTAGAATAGTTCTAAATACGGAGAAGGGGAAATCTGCATCGTTATTGTTAAGGCGGTGATAGCAGGGGATTTGAGCTCCCCCCCCCCCCCCCCCCCCCCCCCCCCAAGAAACAAAAAACTAAACAAAAACTTCTTGTTCATAAATTTGTAAGACATGCTACGCAGGGCCTCTGTTATTTTTGCTTATAAGCTGTTAGGCTCGGGGCATGCCTCTTTTTGTACCCCAACGTTGGGATTTTAGGGAAATTTTTATTATAAGGGTGTAAGGATTTTAGATGAGACATGGTTTGCAGCATTAATAATTTAAAACGGCAGGACAGAATGATTGTTCTTTTTTTGTGAAATAATGCTAGCTTTTTCATGGTTTAGTGCTATGGGTCTAGGGATCAGATCAATGCAGGATTTAAAAATAATAATAATAATGCTCAGCCATCTGATATGGTATAATCAAGGCCCTTGAATTTCAATTTCTGTTTAATTTGAAATTCTATTAAAGGGTCATAATTATGCAACATCACTTTTGTCCTAACTTTGTATTGAATCTTTCTGGTGGAGCAGTATGACTCGATGATAAATTATGTTTTGAGGAGGGAGTTTATTAATCAAAGAACAAGGAAAATGGATCGAGGGGTGGATGGATGACTCCAATGTTTTAGACTGTCCTAAGAGATATTCTACTTTTTAGACTTTCTAGGTAAACTGTCTGGGCACCAATCCAACTAATCTATTTAACGAAGGGCATTATAGCACTTATGCTCCAGCTATATGCTTAGGACTGCCTAGGAAAATCATGGTTCTGAATTTTATAGTTGTATGATTTTTTTTATTAATATGTGTGGAATTTCTGCTAATCATGAGTGTTCCTTAGTTTAATTCTGAATATACTGTTGTCTGTTGTCTGTTGCTAGACATAACAACATACCCCCATCTCTGTATATTTGCTTTTGCAAATATCATTTTTGTAATCATTCAAGCATGTTTACTTTGGCCTCTTCCGTTCATCCTTTGTGACCCCCTTGATTTCTGAAGTATAGCTGTGAGCCCCTTCCTCGAACCTTTTTTTTTTCCTTTTGTCTTAATTTTAAAAACCCCACTTGAGTTTTGTTCTTTGATCAATTGAACTGATCTAATTTTTAGCACAATTATCTTCTTTGGTGCTCCCATCATGATTGGGCTGTGCTTCCAAATTATCTGTGTCTGCAAATCTTTGCCAGACTTCTCCTTCTCTGGAAAACCTCCTCTAGAAAAAAACAGGGTTAAGGCTGCCTAGAGACATCCCACGGCGAGGGAGCTTCGGCAACAGATACGCCCTTTATTAGTCAAAATCTTTTCTGTGCTACCCTCTATTCTGTGATGAGGTTTCCCTGGCCACTTTAGTGAGTTAAGAAGCAATTTGATATTTAGGGTTCTGTATCAAAAAGTAATACAATATGATGAGTTTGCAATTAGGAAAAAGGCAATTGACACATTAATCCTTTTTTCCATTCATAATGTCATGTCATTCTTTTTGTTTGTCCTATGATTGATAACTTACCATTTTTGTAAGTGTTTCTCATTGGCTACTTTGCAGACTATTGCTAGTTTCTGTGGGGAAGCAAACAAGGTGGTGAATAAAAGGAAGCAATGCTGAAGGTGTGTGGGTTTGGTGCTCTACAACCATGGCGGATATTGGCTAAACGTTGTTTAAGCAACACTTCTACATCCATTGACGCGGTGGTGCTTCGCGGTCTCAAAGAACACTACCTTGAACTCACCAAAATGGCTCCTCCTCCTGTATTTCTCTCTTCATGTGTTTGTGTTTGTGCATGTTATATATGTATATTTATGTCTGTATGAGTATGTAAGGTAGATGTAAAAAAAAGAATTAAATAAAATAAATTTGTATGTCAGAATAGAATGATACTTGAAACTTATATCGAAAGGGATGGATGTGTGCATGCTTGCGTGAAGGACTATTGTCGTATGTGTGCATGTATTTACGTATTCATATCTGTATTTCTAAAATGACTAGTAAATTATCTCCCTGGTAGGGCCATGTTCTATTTGTTTGAGTGACTTTTTGTTGTTCGTAATCCTAAAAATAAATTTGTAGTCTTTCAATAGTTTAGTAAAATTTAGATTTGTTTTGCTTTTAATCAATGTCTTAATGTACAGGACCTTATTTTCAGCGTATGCGGGTGTTGTTAATCCTATGTCAACTTTTAGTATTTGACTAAATTTGGCACGGTTTAATGCTGCAGAAGATGCGCCCTCCATCTCCATTTTCAATATTGAAAGATGCGGCCGATAATAATGGGCCTATTCTGAAACGTGTCTATGGCGAGGAGGAGATTAGTATCAATGTGATGCGGCTCGAAAACATTATACCTTTTGAGGACGGATATGATGATGATGATGTTGATCGGCTGTTCATTCATGTTGATGTTTCAAAGCCTGGCCAGAGTGAGTCTTTGCAATTTCTCTGTGGATTGTATAGTGAGGCACTGGAGATACATGCTGTTTCAATGAGACCAAGGAATGATAAATCTAGCTTTTTTGCTAGTGGATCCAAATACAATGGACCTGTTTATGAGTAAGTTGTCCATGTTACTTGGATTGTCTCTATCCATATTGGCCTTTAAAAAAAGGATTCGACAAATTGCTTCTGCTTTGTCTACATAGATGTGTTAATAAAATTCGTTGCTTGTTGAAATTGGCACTTGAGGTTCCATATGGGGAAAAAGCTCGTATTCTTATTTGATATCATGATTATCATTTATTAATGTATCTTGATCCACAATACCAGTATAAGTAATATCCTTGGTATATTTTGACTTGGTGATGCCTTGCAAAATTATTTATGCCTAGTATTAATTTTTTGACTAGGATGTTGTTTTGTTAATTTGTTTATAAATTTGGTGCATGCTTACTTGGACACTGGGCACAATTAAAGTTGCATAACATTTCTTAATGAAATATGTTAATTACTAGGGACCAACAATTACTATGTAATACCACACTTACTATATTGAACCTACACTTCTAACCTTCCCCCCTGAATTTGGAGTATAGAAATTAGAAATCCAAAGGATAGTTGTTTTGCAAGTTAAAATAATGGCCAAGCAGGCTCCATATATACCTTGCAACTCCATATATAAAAATTTGTTCAAGAAAACTCATCTCACAAATTAATTTACCATGCTTTATGTTACCGATGTTCTTCAGAATTCCTCCCCAGCCAGCTAGCATTGTAATGGTCAGAAATATGCTGTTCTTATTTTGCCTCATGTTCCTTTACTTCTAATCTTACTGATTCAGAATTCAATGTTCACGCGATTTGACAGGGATCTTGATCAAAGGATCAAAGATGCACTTCACAATTACATAGACGAGCGAGGTGTGAATGAGGATCTCCATAAATTTCTACATGCATGGCTCTATGTCAAGGAACATGATAAACTAAAGCTATGGTTCAGAACAGTTGGTAAATTCATTGGAAAACAGGAGCGGCCCCAAGAAAGTTAATTTTTCCCGTGATTAGCTCTCAAATAGACTTCCCCAACTAGATTTATCAGGCGTGATTCTTGAAGGTGGCGGTTAAATTTTCCATCCATGGTCCGTGCTTAGTGAAGGTTATGTCAACGTCTTGGTGCATGTTATTTTCCTTTCATTTTTTTTTGGGTTTTGACGACCATCAGTTATCCTACATTTCCATATGAAAATGTAACATATTTTGATCACCTTGAAGTCTTTATGTTGGGTTCACTTTGAAGTCTATATTGTATTATGTAGTGACAAAAATACAATCAGTCTTCATATGGCCGTTAATGGTTTTGCTCTTTTGTGCGTACCATGAGTTCATTTTCTTACCTTGATTTCTCTTTTCTGTTTCTTTGTCTTTGTACCGGGAAGAGTGAAAAGAACCTTAGAACATGACAGCGTGCTCAATAAATTTAAATTTCAGTTTAAAAGGAAGTAAAAGGTGTAAAAATATGATTATTTAATTTAATTTTTTTTATTTTCTTTTCCGTCTCACGGCCCCCGTCCACCTCTCCCAGCCGCGATGTCCGGCGACCTCGGCGAAGCTTCGGCAATGGCAAGGTGAGCGCTCTCTCTTTTGATTGATCCTTCACTCGAATCACTCCCTCTGCCTAGAGATGACGTCGCCGCTGCATAAACACGACATGACACTGCTGCCCATGGACGATGCAACACGGGCCCTTCCCGGCTACTTTACGCTACAACTTCGCCGATTAACATTTCCCTGTTGCTGCTGAAGCCATTTGTCCATACTGTCACCATTGAAGATCGCGCTGCCCCCCTACCATTGACGTAGATCGACGAGAGAGAGAGAGAGAGGAGAGTGCGCCATCCGCCGGAGTCATCCATCCACCCCTTCGCTTCTCGGCTGTTGCTCAAATCCGAAGGATAAAAAAGCTCTCTCAATGCCGCCACATAGTCAATCCTAATTTTTATGTTTTCTCACTGGTTTAAAATTAATGTTTTATTAGAATAGTCAAAAAGTGTTGAATTAGTAAAAAGTAAATGACTAAATTTTGTCTAAATATATTATCAGACTATCCCTTAGCCTAATCAATATTTTTAATTTATGAAACTTATTACAAATTTGTAAAAAAAAAAAAAACTTTTTCCTTGGTTTCTTTAGGAACAAAGAATAAATAGTAAATTCTGGTATTAAAAATTACTATTTATCTCTAAATATTTTTAAAAAAAAATAAATATATATTTTATATATTTAAACTTTTGATTTGTTATAATAAATGAAAGAGATAGAAAAATTAGTAAATAAAAAATAAAAAATAATATTTAAAATAATAGAGACATGGATGAATAATGAGATGTAGAAAGTTGTAAAAAGATAAATCTAACATTACTAACTTTTTATTTATTAAAATATTATATTTTCTTTCATTATATTTATTTTTCTTTTTTTGTGTTGCATTTATCTGTAAATTTAAAATAATAAATAATATTTTAATTGATAAGTAGTTAACTAAGAAATAAATGTTGCAAAGTCTTGTAGGCGCTAATTTGCAGTTGAATGGAATCGTAGGATATTATTGTTGTATGATCCATAATTCAATTAGCTAAATTTGACAAACTTGACTGACTCAAAACTAAATTTGAATTAGCTGAGCTTGATTTTGTTTTTATCCTTATGCATGTGCTAGATTTTAATTTGGATTCTAACCCCGTGACAACTCATTTTCCTTTCGGTTGCTATTAACCTCTTTGAAATTGGGCATTTTGAGGATAGTGATGCACGAACTGGATAGGTTTTACTCAAATCAAGTATGGTTGATTTAGGTTTTTTTATTTGTGAGTTTTACTTGGTGAATGGGTTCAATAATAATATGGGTTTTGTCTAAATTTGAGTTTAAACTTGAAAGGCACCTAACCAAAATATGACCCAATGTAATTTGCTTAAAATTCAATTTCATTGTGTTACCAATTATGTGGGCGTGCTCCAATATTAGGGTTATGTGACTATTTTGATATTGTACTTTTATGCGATATTTTAAAATTTTAGATTTAACGAGTCATTTTTCTATTTTGATGATAAATTTTTGTTGGATTTTAGTATTAACAACATTCATAGTTAATACAATAATTAAACTTTGCTATGATTTTTTGGATGTTTTATTTTGATTTTGAAAATATTATTTAAAATAATTTTGGCAAATTAGAATGTTATTTGTAATCAAAAAATATTTTAGGACAATATACACAAGAGTGTGAATCCACCCATTTTATAGTCAAGTTTAGGTTAACATTCATTGCATAATCCCTTACTAGGTATAGACTAAAGGTATTTTGAGTCTATGTCACTTGTCCCTTTTACGTGAAATTAGGCACATTAACAAATACAAAAGTAGTTAAGCCTTGAGAGCAATGTTACGTACAAGTTTCGTGCAAGTCTTTTGTACATATTTGACATGACAATATTTAACCAACTGTGATCAAATCATGAGTGAGACCTAACCAATTCATTGAGCCAATGAAATACAATTAATTCAGGTATTGTGAAAGCTTGCACAAAAGAGATTTGTAAATACAATTTATTAAGCCCTAAAATCGTTTCACGAAGACTAATTTAAATTCATAATGGTAAAACCATTTCCTCATGCATAATAGAAAATTAAAATTTTCATGAAAATTATGGATGGTTGATAACTGTTATCAAAACTTATTTTTTGTATTTGAGTATAAGAAACATCATATAATTATTATTTGGAGGTTATTTTTATTTTATGTTTATAAAACAAGTGATACTCAAATACATAAAACTAAAAACATATTTTTGTTGTTTTTTGTTTTTCTCCTCACTCCTCCCGACCGCCATCCTTCATTGCAACACACTCCATTTACTAGGTAAATTGTTGAATAACAAATTGATTTATTCTAACAAATTGACAGCCACTAAATTATAAGTAATATTATTATCCACATGGAATATATTCGAATTAGAGACTTAGAATCATGATTTTAAAAATTAAAATGATTTTTTAAAACAAGTAAGCTAAGCTTTAATGGAAAAAGCTTAGGATCAATGTTTTATGGAGACAAGAGGTGGGGCGAGCAAAATATTAGAGAACAAGAGGAGAAACAAGCAAAACTTACAAACAACGGTAATATAGGCAAGAGATGGAGCAAGTGAAACAATGGGAAGTAGGAGGCGGGGCAAACAAAACAATGAGAAACAGAGGGTTAGCACAATGGGAAATAGGAAAATGAGTTAACACAATATTGAAGGAACAAGAGGTGGGGTAAGCAAAATGGTATGAAAATTATGAATTTTGTCTATTAGGATATTTTAAAAAAGTTTAATTATAACATTTAAATTATTTGAAATGAGATTAAGGGCTAGTAAAAAAAACTGCTATCTTCAAGAGGGTTATTTTTTTTTTATTTATCAGTCACACACACACATATATATATAATTCCATATAAAGGTATATGGCTGTTATAAAATAGTATAATTATATACTTTTTATGGGTAATAAAGGATTTTTATTAAGAAGATAGAGCACACAAGAAATGCACTTAAAAACAATAAACTAATATTGTAATTATGTATTAAAATGATTTCATCTCATTGTTTAACAAAAATTAGTCTTCATAATTTTTTTTTGGCATAAAAAATGTGAAAACAAATGAGGCACATACAAATAATACTGCAGCAAAACCCTTTGTTTGGTAAAGAATAGAAAAAAAAGGTAAAAAATAATAGAAAGAAAAAAAGATGAAAAGAAAAGAATGAAAGTAAATTTTCTATAATTTAGTTGGTATTAAAAACAATTTTAAAAAATAATATTATTTAAAATATTATTTATATAAATATATAAATTTAGGTAATGTAAAAAAATTAATTCTTCATAGAATTTTATTATTTTAAGTTTTATAAAATTAATATTTATTTTTCATAACTTTTGGATGCATTTTCTTTTCTCCCTCGTATTTTTAATTCCTTACCGAACAACAGAAAATAATTTCTCTGTCTTTTCCGCGAAATTTCCACCAGTAACTCCGTAAGTGTGTTGTGTTTTCGGTCGCATGATTGGATCAAACCCTAATTAGGATGACAAAGCAGACCACGAAAATTTTCGACCGAACGGTGTGAGCCAGCGAGCGCCAGACCCGTGACGCGCTTCTGTCTCTCGTATCCCATCCGTCCTGTCACATGGAAACCAATCCCAACCAACCAGGTTCTTCTTCTTCTTCCTCTTCTTATCGTGCCCCCCTCTCTCTCTCTTTTCGATAATCTAAGTCATACGTTGTTGTTCTTGTAGCATGACTCCAGTACTAACTTTACCCGACTGCCCGTAATTGGTTGGATCTTCTGATTCGATGGAACATTCCATTATCGTTTTTTTTCTTAAAATTTTAAATTTGATTTTCTGAATATTCTAATTCGGATTCTGGGTTTTTCGAGGAAAGAACTAATATGTTTTTCTGAGACAAGCTTCGGTTTTTAAAAATTTATAGGGTTTTTGGACTAGGAGATAGAATTAAATTGAGAAATTTCACAGTTTTTCAAATTTGTTTTTTTGGACTTTTTTTAAAAAGTGTTTTTGCCACCCATTTTCTCTCCTTTCTATCGCCTTGTTCCATATTTCTCGTAATTGTGTGAAGTTTTGAAATCGAAATCCCATTCAGAATATGTTGATTTGATTTGATTTGATTTTTTCGCTACCGGGCTGACTGTTAGTTATAAAAGGTTCAGTAGAATAGTTCTAATTACGGAGGCTGTAATTGTGTGAAGTTTTGAAATTGAAATCCCATTCAGAATTTGTTGATTTGATTAAAGGTTCAGTAGAATAGTTCTAAATACGGAGAAGGGGAAATCTGCATCCTTATATTATTAAGGCGGTGATAGCAGGGGATTTGGGATTTGTAAGACATGCTATGCAGGGCCTCTGTTATTTTTGCTTATAAGCTGTTAGGCTCGAGGCATGCCTCTTTTTGTACCCCAACGTTGGGATTTTAGGGAAATTTTTATTATAAGGGTGTAAGGATTTTAGATGGGACATGGTTTGCACCATTAATAATTTAATACGGCAGGGCAGAATGATTGTTCATTTTGTGAAATAATGCTAGCTTTTTCGGGCTTTAGTGCTATGGGTCTAGGGATCAGATCAATGCAGGATTTAAAAAAAAAGTAATAATGCTCAGCCATCTGATATGGTATAATCAAGGCCCTTGATTTTCAATTGCTGTTTAATTTGAAATTCTATTAAAGGGTCATAATTATGCAACATCACTTTTGTCCTAACTTTGTGTTGAATCTTTCTGGTGGAGCAGTATGACTCGATGATAAATTATGTTTTGAGGAGGGATTTTATTGATCAAAGAACAAGGAAAATGCATTGAGGGGTGCAGGGACAACGAAATTGCTTTGAGGGGTGCAGAATGTTTTATTTATTTTTATCATAAAGGTGCATTGAGAAGTATTAAGATAAAAATGTTTACTGCATATCACAGTATCACACTTACTGTTCTAACAAAGAGTTGTAAAAAATGTAGTAGTTAGCTGGCCACATGCCCATAACCATTCAATTTGGCCCTACATGGGGGTAGATATTTAAGGTGGGATCCAGTTGTTGACAGTCCTAGGGCTAGGAGATATTCTACTTTAGACTTTCTAGGTAAACTGTCTGGGCACCAGTCCAACTAATCTAGCCGCGAGAGGGCTCCTCAACGGAGTAGTATCTTAAATCTTTAGCAAATTTAACAGCCATGGTAAAAAACAGTGCCTACTTAACGAAGGGCATTCTAGCACTTATGCCCCAGCTATATGCTTAGGACTGCCTAGGAAAATCATGGTTCTGAATTTTATAGTTGTGTGATTTTTTTTATTAATATGTGTGGAATTTCTGCTAATCATGAGTGTTCTTTAGTTTAGTTCTGAATATACTGTTGTCTGTTGCTAGACATAACAACATACCCCCTTCTCTGTATATTTCCTTTTGTAAATATCATTTTTGTAATCATTCAAGCATGTTTACTCTGGCCTCTTCCTTTCATCCTTTGTGACCCTCTTGATATCTGAAGTATGGCTGTGAGCCCCTTCCTCGAACCATTTTGTTTCCTTTTGTCTTAACTTTAAAAACCCCACTTGAGTTTGGTTCTTTGATCAGTAGAACTGATCTAAATTTTAGCAGAATTGTCTTCTTTGGTGCTCCCTTCATGATTGGGCTGCGCTTCCAAATTATCTTTGTCTGCAAATCTTTGCCAGTCTTCTTCTCTGGAAAATCTGCAGAAATTTTTGTTTATTTATTTAATTTATATAAAAAATCAATTGTGTTTAACTGCATCTACATTTTCTTTGCAATGTTGATAAGACATCAATTGAAATTTGAAGTATAGGACATTGGCCTCTCCTCTAACAATCAAAGTAATGCCCAGCATATATTTATTTACTTTGCCCCTCTTCATAGAAGTGCCATATCCATCGCTGCTTTTCAAGTCTTTGAGTCCTCTTTTTTAAAAGCTAATTGGGGATTTCTCCTGACCCATAGCTCTTCTTACACTTCCGCATTGGCAATGATTTAAACTAGAGATTCTTTAAACTTGGTATTCTCTCTTGTTTTTATGCCTCAATACAATTTCTTATATGATCATTTAATTGTTGGGGCTTGACTGATATGTAGGCCCAGTGCATGAGGAATATTTAAATTCCAAATGTATTTACTACATCTGTGCTTGCTTCATCCCACCTCTTACATCATCGCTCATGATTTATATGCACTAATACAGAATTGTTTTTTCCCTTATGGTATTAACTATTCACCATGCACATGGATTCTTTGAACCTGATATTTGTTCATTTTGTTATGCCCCAATACAAATTTTCAGATGATGTTTTAATTGTTTGGCTTGGCCAATATGTAGAGCCAGTGCATGAGGAATATTTAAATTCTGATTGTGTTGACCCCATCTGTTTTTCTCACCCTTTATCTACCGTCATCACCCCTCATGATTTATATGCAATCATAAATAAATTCTTCCTAAATAGTATTAGCCCTGAGATTTTACTAATTTTCAGAACCTGATTCATGACTGACAGTTTATTTATAGAATCTCATCTTCCTTCAAAATATGGGCCAATGATTGATGCGTTATGATAAAGTATAGAAAATATCTCCACCCTCCATCCACTAACTCTTAAAAGAAAACTGCACCACAGCACATATAACAAAATCTATCACGTACCAATTACATTTCAATTTGTTCTAATGGTTAAGAGGGGTTGCATTACTTTTTGCCTTCTCATTGATTTATATCATGGACAACTGATTATGGATTTTCCCACTGGAATTAATGCCGTCTTGAGTTCACAATATTTTGGAAGATACCTGATCTGCTTCTTCGCTCCATTTTTGTGGCTCAAAATTTCTATTATAACTTTTTATTTAGGTAATTTTGTTTTTTGGAGGGAATTTAGTTAATGCAAGTTACAGAACCTAATTTTTACTTGAATTTTGATATCACCACGCAGGTAATGCCTCACCTCCAAAACCATGGGAACGAGTGGGGACTTCATCTGGCTCAGCTCCTTTTAAACCCGCTTCAGCTGGTAGCACTAGTGATGTAGTTGCGGGTTCTGGAACGGCCAAACCTGGTGAAGTTGTTTCTACCGCTGGTAGGACTACAACTATAAACAGAAATGGTGTTGGAAGGGCTGTTCCTACAAGGCCCTGGGAACAACAAACATATGGGAACACTTACGGAGGTAATTGTTGATCCTCATAAGCACTTCACTTTCTGAATTTCCATTTGACGAAAGTCAATTGATTTTTCAAATGCAGGTTATGGTTCAAATATGGGTTATAATTCAGGAATAGGTTCAGGAATGTATGGTTCCTATGGTGGATATGGAGGCTCTTACGGTGGTGGGTTGTATGGTGGTAATAACATGTATAGAGGAAATTATGGTGGGCTTAATGGAGGTGCAGGCATGTATGGAGGTGGTATGTATAATAGTGGTTTTGGTGGTCCCATGGGTGGTTACGGGATGGGTGGATGTGGACCCTATAATGACCAAGATCCAAACAATCCATACGGACAGACTCCATCTCCCCCCAGGCTTTTGGATTTCCTTTCTTCGTGTGGTAAGAAACGAGAAGTAGTTTCACCCGTCCTCTGGTTAGAATTTTGAGCTTTATGTTTTTATGAATCTCAGGTAGTAACAAATACTTGTTTGACTCGTGTCCGCAGTTTCTTGTCTCTTGTGGTGTCTACCTCATAACCGGACCCTTTGGCTATTTAAGTGTTTGTCCGTGACAAAATAATAAACAACATGCTGTTGCAAACCTGTGTTATTTCTGTTCTTTTTAAATATTCCTTCGGTGCTGTATGACAAAATTTTGTTTGTTTGCACCTCTTGCCTCTTATACATTTTCCTTCAGAAGTTTAGGAAGTTATTTCGTGTATGGTCTCACCAAGGAAAACGAAAAGTAGAAAAGTAGAAAAAAGGGATTGTTTTTTGCATATTTGATTTTATATGCTTTCGGAAAAGCATTCAGCTTGTGCCATATTATTGAGTCGGTGGGTGTTAGTGGGGGGTATTTATAAGTAGTGAGTGTAGAGAAGGGGTTTAAAACAAAATTCAACTCTTTCTAACAGACAAAATTAAACAAAATTAAACTCTTTTCCAATTTAACTCATTCTCTGGCTATTTGTGTTGACCACTCTGAATGGGAGGAATTGTAAGTTGGTACTTGTGTTAGTGGGGGGTACTTGTGTTGGCCACTTCGAATGGCTGCCGAAGCATTGTCTCAGAATATATTTAACCTGAGTTGTCAGTTTTTGCCTATTGTAGCTGAGTTTGTTGGGAGTTGGTTCTACATCCAATATACTATTTGTTAGCTTATTTTAGTTGTGTTTGTTAGGATTAATTTCTACACCCACTATATTAATTCAGTATTAATACAGGTTCTTTATTTATTTAATTAACCTGCCGGCATATTTCCCATGACTCCCCTTTCTTTTCCATGTAATTATGGCAGATGCAAGGTGCCGTCAACTTTTTTTGGTCGAGTTTCAATTTTGATAGACCAGAACACGCAGGCCTTCCATATGTTCATGTCTGCGCTGCTTCAACTTTTTGACCGTTCAGGAATGCTGTATGGAGAGTTAGCCAGATTTGTGTTGAGATTGCTTGGGGTCAAAACAAAGCCAAAGATTCACCCTCATGCCCCTGGGAGCATCCAAGGTCCCAGCAATCCACAGAATTTCATCGAGGGACCGAAAGCTCCTCCGGGGAGTGGATGGGACAGTGTGTGGGGAGAGAATGGCGGTAACTAGGGTTTTGCCCTGGAGCTCCTTTTCTTTAAGCCAATTAGCAAGGAGTGACCCCACTGGGGTAGCGTGATGGTCGTCCCGCTTCAACCACAGGCAAGTTTGTGCATTCGATGCCATGCACCAGTGGGGAGGGGAAGGGTGGCTGGTGGGGTGGGGAGGGGATTTTATGTAATAATAATTTTAACGAAGAAGAAGAAGAAGAAGAAGAAAAGCAACAAGGATTGGTGTAGAAACGCCCTGAATGGGCATGTTGAGGTTGAGTTGTGTTATTTGCATGAAATAAAATAATGCATGTGTAAGATATGGAATTGGAAAATGTTGTATCTGTCTTTCTCTGCTTCTGGCTAATCCCCTCTGTTGGACAATCACCTATCAACAAGTCAAGGGTAATTCACAGAGATATATACATGGAATTAAAGTATCACCAATTTTAGAAGTTGTCAATTTTAAAATTGAGCCCTTTCTCAGTGTGTTTTGAATGTGTTTGTGTTTAGATGCATATGCGTTACTTTATATATTTGATTTTATAATTAAGTTTTCTTCTAGCTTCTTGAATTCACAGGTTAGCTTCTTCTAAACAAAAAAATGAATTAAGTTCATAAAATTATTAATTGAATAAATAAAAATGGCAATGAACGCCAACTACTCGATTTCAAAGATTATGAAAAAATAGCAAAACACAGCGCCGTTAAACATTATTCGAACAGGGGAGGTTGAAGGTGGCACAATTTAGCTTGGATTTCAAATTAAATAATTCATCATAAATCTGGAAAAACAAGAAAGAAAAAACAGTGGACTGATATTTTTTATGGGGGAAGAAGAACAAACATGAACGAACCCTTGGTTTTGAATCTATTCTGGGGGTATTTATCGGCTGAATTTGTCAATATTGATAATTTATTTAAAATCTTTTTTACTAGTTAAATAATACTATAATATATAAAATAAATTATATAAAATTGATATTAAACAATAACAAATCAAATTTATAGTTAATTTTTTTAATTAATTATTTAAAATCGTACAAATATGAAAGTAAATTTTGAGAATTTCACCAGGTTTTGTAAGATTTCAATTTTGTTAATGATAAACAAGATTGGACACGGCTAATGATTTTAATTTTGATGTCGTGGTGTTAGACTAAATTGCAAGCAAGATTATGGGACAACTTCAAATTTGTAATTTTCAAGCAAGACTAGGCAACTCCGGATTTGGGATAGTCGTCATCATCTTCTTCTTCTTTTTGTGTGTGCGTGTGTAATAAATGATATATTGGTCCATCGCAATTTGTTTAATCGGAGATAAAAGAGGAATTGGATTTCGAATAAATGATATTCCCATGTTTGTCTTTTAGTTTATCATTTAAGACCCCAATGATCAAAAGGCGTAAACTAATGCCCTTCAGAATATATCTTTTAACTGATTTTTTTTAACCCCAGTAATTAAAATCCCAAACTAATGCCTTACAGAATAGTAGCACAAGCATAAACAAATTTACCCTCTGATTGCCTTTGAAGCATTTATAACTCAGTTCTTCTTGCTGATGTTTATGAGCTTAACAAATCATAGACCAACAAAGACATGATTTGCACAAATCGCATATGCGACTAAATCCGGAGATACTAATCTTGCTGCTGCATATGCACATGAGCTGCCTCACTATGGCCTTGAAGTTGGCCTTACAAATTATGCAGCTAATATTGATTCACCCTTTCATAGACCTTCAACATTATTGCTTGCTTTCAATGTATGGAATTTTGACTGTCAAGTTGCTACTTACCAAGTATATTTATGCAGGCCACGTTGCTATTTACATGAGGGTGAGGCTCAACATCTTAGTATATCAATTATAATGTTGGGTACAGGCTTTGATTTTTTGTGTTGAATAAATTAGTAATTGTTCTCTTTCCTCCTCACGAACACATTCATGCTCCCGCATTGTACCTACAGAGTGTGCAAGATTTGATGGAAAATGAACAAGAGAAGTATCAACCTCACTTCAGTGACTACATCACCAAGGGTGTTGGTGCAGAAGCATTGAGGATGTGTACAGGAAGGTCCATGCTGCTATTCGAGCTAATCCTACTCAAAGAAATCTGTGACACAGGCTCCTATGGAACGCAAGTGATATCAACATTAGCACCATATGCCCTTTAGTTTTTGATGCATTGAAAACCTGTGAAGTTGTTTAAAATGTTTGATGATGAAGGCTTTTGGATTTAGCCTCATGTGATGTCTCCATAATTTCAAATAATTGGACTCATTCTGTCTTCTTCTCCACGTTTCTATCTTGTATTTATAGTGTATAATTTTGATATTAAATTAGTTTATAAAAAATTTATCAAATTGTTAAGATACATCATTTTGATACTAATTAAATGTTAGAATAAGACATTTAATTAGTTCATAAAATTCATTTTGATCACCAAAGCAATTTAAATTCAAAATGTTTACTTTATTTTCCTTCTTTTTATCATACCATCAATAATCCTTCTCGCCATTTCCACATTTTCCCTTCATCATGAAAACATATTAATGCAGCCAATAAATAAATAAATGCTTTTGAAATGATTTATTATAAAACCAATATAAACGATCATAATTTATTTATATTTTTTTTCCCATAATAATTAATATATTGCTATGTCTGCCTAACCCCAAAAATATATAGCATCGCTCTTTCATTATTTATTTTGATAATCATCAATTCGTTCTCGCTTAATTTTCATTCAAATTATTCTTAAAATTTTCAAACAGGATAAAACCATTAACTTTTAGACAAAATATAACGTGCAACGGCAGAAATCACAGCTATTTCATGATAACTCAATGTCAATGACAACATACCCAAATAGGCATTTCCCATATTGATCCCACCAAAATTACCCTATTCAATAAAAGCCAAATGTGCCAGTTATAGAGTTTGCAACTCCACTAATCTTCATCCTCTGGGTCAAAATCCCGAACCTTCACATCAGCATCTTCACCATATTGAATACATATGTCGATTTGTGACAGTACATATTGTATGCTGCAAAGGAAAGAGACCAATATTAAAAAAAGCTAATTACATAGAAATATAAATAAAAACTTTTCACACTCGAATATTCAAAAATCAACATAACCAACTGATGCAAGCATAATAGCTTCCACAAAAAAAATACAATAAAATTTAATATTCAAAAGTCTGAAGTTGTTTTGTTAAAGAAATTTTACTATTGCAGCTAACATTATTGTTTGTGGAGACATAGGACATATGAACAATAACCAATTTGCCATTCATTGAACAATAACATTAGCCATGGATTTCTCAGAAGGAAAAAAGGAAATAAAGAAGATGTGTGTGATTTCGCATTCGTCAATAAAGGCAATCCCATGAAGTTCTATGACATTTGTAATTTGTGTGATGTTGTTCTCTTGAAGCCTCTCTGGAAGAGGGAGGCCATCCCATGAAGTTCTATGACACTGAGACAAGACCAGATCACCTTTGGAGATCCAAGTCACTATTACCTGCGTTCCCAAAAAGCAAGAGAGGGATAGAGAAGACCAGATTTGCAGATGTGCAAAAAGTCGATGTCTGGCAGCTCGAATATGGCACCTGGCAGCATAGTCATCAAGCCCTTACAAATTAACTCTAGGGCCTAGGAATTCATCATTTTTTAGACGAGGAGCCAATCTCATCATACAATGACTGTCTTTAAGACCTAACGTCGGCATAAATCACTTATTTGATTTCAAAATCAATGTGCAGTCAATCCATCCAAAAATATGTTGATGCCAGCAAGCACAGTCCCTCATATACACATCCCGTCACACATTTCAAAATGAAATAAGAGTACCTGCTCTCCTTCCTCAAGTCAAGAGGCATGTAGCTAACCATGCTGTACTCGTCCAACTAGCAACACAAAAAATATTGTCAGGAAGGAAAAGATTTTCATTGTATAACAAATGGTTTTTCCAATATGTTGCCAAATATTTATCTATATTGGAAGGCCACCCAAATGTATCAGCAGCAGATTCTGCTAGTTACAATTATAATACGTGATACAACAGATAAAAGTTTTGGTAACATATTTGGAAAGCCTATATAAGCACAAATATGCAGTCTTTTTAAGACAAGTTGGAAAAAACAGTCATAACAGTTTAAAAAATGGAAACCTATTACGAGAAAACAAACTTAACATTCAACCAGCTTTTATAACAACATAATTTTCCACGTCCAGTTCATCTTTCTAGGGGCTTCACAACTCACCAATTCAAGCAGTGCTTTATTTAGCTTTTCAAACTTTGGAGCCATCTGCTTGTTTAAGCGGCAGTAAAACTGAAGCGTCTGGATTTAAGTAGCTAATAAAATAAAACATGAAAAAACCATTATCTTTATTGAAAAAAGAAGAAAAAAAAACACATTTCTACAAGTAAAAGATGCCTACTCTTCAATGTCTCTCTTGTTTTCCACAAGGTCCATCTTGGAGAAAATATTAACATGGGGTAATTCAAGTTGAACCATTGCAGAAAGAGTGGACATGGAACCACTTATGTACTTGGCCACATCTGTGATAAACTGGTGAAGAGAAAAAACTTGAAACTCTCAGTTTGAGCTAGCAATGATTAATAAAGTCACGAAAAAGACAAACATACTTTTCAAGTAAAAACTTCAACAAACCTGTGAATCAAGCAAGTTAACGGCACAAACAGTAAAATTCTTGCGCTTCAGATGTTCCACAAAATTACGCAGCACTGGATTGTGTGTAAAGAGTTCTATTTGGCCTACAAATGAATAAATCAGACAAGGTGTAAAATTTAAATGCAAGAACAAAGAGTAATTCATATAGGGTAGGAAATTGAAAAGTACAAAAGTAAAAGTTGAAACATTAATACACTTACAATATGCACATTTATAGAACAAAGACAAAATTCTCAACTTTTAGTGTTTTTTTTTTGGGCTGACTTGTCAACTTTTTATCATCCAAATATTGTAATATTATGGCTCCCCCACCAGTTTGGCTTTCACATTCATCTATTAATTTTCTCAAGGGAGATTGATGAGACTATGGGAGAGCTTTTTACATGACCGAGCCATCTCAATTGCGCTAGTGTTGTACAACTAGTGATGTAAAATGGATCGGTCCGCTATGGTCTGATCCACTCCATTGCAGAGCGGATCTAAACGGGTCAACCTATTTATGTTTGTAATTTTAATGAACCATAAATGAATTGATGCAGTCTGATCCGCATGCGGACCAAAACAGTCGACAGATTAGTCCATGAGTTTTTTATTTTCAAATTGTCACTACAATATTAAAATATTTATAATAAACTAACATATAATAATTTAATCTATAAAAAATTAAGATCTCACAAGGATAATTCTTCAAAAAACATGAAAGTCAAAACTAAAACATATTAGTTTATAAATGTAAAATAAAATTTAAAATTAATAGTCTAGTATTAAAGAATTAACTTTCAAGTAGTCTCGGATGGACAATACCATTTAAAAATCAACCTAAATTTTTTTATATTTCGCATTAAAAAAATAATACGTTAATTTCTATTTAAAAAATTAACTTTAATTTTAAAATCATATTTAAAAGTTTATGCTTATAATTTTTTTTAAATTAATAAGTTTAGAGTCTTAATATTAGCAAACTACTATTTTTTACACTATTTGGTACAAAAGCCAACAAATACAATGATCTTCAGATGAGTATCCCTTTACTTCATAAGCCTGGCCATGAAAATATTTTTCAAGTCTAGACTATTAAAATACAAAGAAATTGTTTTGTGAAAATCTTTCAAATTTGAAGTTTCGCTGCTAATACTGAAACTCAAGGATATTATTTGAAATTAACACTTAAGGTAAATGTACATAAATGATAATGAACTTCATTCAAAACATGAAATATTGTTCTTCACTTTGTTGCAAAAAATTAAAATGCAATGAAATTAGGGACATAATTAATTTTTGTTAACTCAAACATTTGTGGAAAAAATAAATTGGCACTCTATTGCAATGGGTTGGCACAAAAGTTTGGAAGGAAAATTAATCATTGGATATCTTAGTAACATTACCAAAGCCAGAAAATTAATTATATAATAGGAGTTTGGTGGTGTTTGCGCCCTCCACAAAGGAAGTATTTAATTGAAGATTAAATAGAATAAAATATATAATAAGCACACTCTAGTGTGTTAAAAGTTTATGTTTTCAAATTTTATTTTTAAAAAATTAATAGGTTTATGATTTGGGTATTAGCAAACCATATAAGATGTGTAATAATTTAAAAAAATAACAACCGATCTACATCCGAACAAATTTGGTCTATGGAGATTGATCCGTTTAGGCTAAGTCTGTTTAAGCCCAAGATTGAAATGAATCAAAAAATTTCTAATTCGAACCGCTCTAATATGTGCAGTCCACAAGCTAATCCGCGAACCAGTAGTTTATTCTACACCCCTAACTGCAACAATAACTACATCCTTTTAAATTGGGAGGCATCAGTATTTTAAACAGTAAAAAGCCATCTCTTTTACAATACAAAGATAAAAGGTTTGAAATGCATTCTTTCTAGTGTTTCCTTGAGATGAAAGGGAGGACATGAGAAAGAGGAAGGAAACTAATCTTTTTTAATTGCCACTAATAAACTTGATGCAACATGTGCATCCATAGTTGAGCATAGCATATCAAAGACACTTGAGCAGTAATATATATACATGTATGTATGTTCATATGATGACTAAAGAGCTCCCCTTCCGTTTTGAATAAAATGTCAATTAATACGTTTTCAAAAAGCTTTTTTATATATAAAAAAATTCTCAATGAACTAAGGTCATTATCATCTAAAGGTGAGGTCAAGTTTGCACAGTTCCACCACTCATTCCAATGTCTCTGTGTGTGTTGGGAACATGCACTTGTTTCGAAACACAATTAAGTTAAGTAACATACAACATTGATTCATGGACAGAAAGCTCAAATTTGGTCCTTTTAGATCCCAAATTTTCAAGAAGACAATGCTCTTTATGTTACACTTCTGGTGAATATAAAGTCTTAAATTATTAATGTGTGCGCACATACAAAGCATGAAAAGTGTGTTTATATATATACATACCTGGGCAGTCAAACACTAAGTAGTCATCGTCCATGTAGTTGTCTAATTCTTCTGTCAACCAATCATCCAAATTTCCCTGAAGATGTCTAAGCATGGACTTAAGGCTATTCAAAATTGAATCCAAGCATTGGAAAAGGACAAACTCTTGAAGACACAAACGGAAACACAACCCACCCACTCTTAGGAGTGAGGATACATGCAATTCTGTGACAAGCGAGTGGTACATTTACAAATGTGAACATTGCCACCTAACCTTTAATCTAATCTAATCTGATCTGATCGAGTAAACCCATTGCGTAACCAGCAAGGCTTCTAGTGTTATGCATCTAGTGTTGAGAATAAATATAGAATCACAAAACTAAAAGGATACTCCATGCAGTACATAAGACCGCCATTAGGACCCAGCCCGAGTTCCTCCATAACATCATCCAAGGAAATTAGTTCCCTGATATCTGCAAATTGAGCAGTTGATCAAATGCCTGCTGCAACTATAGGAAAATAAATAAATAGTAAAAATAATAATTTTAGAGTAGATTAAGGAGCGAACCCAGGCCAACCAGACTCACCCATGGACACGGGATAGTCAAAATTTTCTGCTGCAGGATCTAGGTTCACTATATGAATTGTTCTTCCAACAGTTTCGCAGTGTTGGTGCAAACTAGAGCAGTAAGTGGACTGGAATTGAGGAAAGTGGGATGGTAACATATCCATATTTATATACATATATACAAATATCAAGTAATCTATCATAATCGAAAGCCTGGATGAACTCAAGAAAAACACACACACACACACACACACACACACGAATAGTATCAAATTTGGAACACTCACCTTTCCACTGCCTGCAGGGCCAATAACTAACTGTGCATAGCCCATAATGATAACTTTTTAAAAAAAAAAAACTCTAGATCGGTAGTCGGAACTCGAAAGATCGAGAAAGGAAGACCAGCCTCGCCGCCCTGTCAACCGAAGACCGTCGCTGACGCTCACTGCCCAAAGGGGTCTCGGCTGCCCCAATTCGACGATGTACAGAGGAGGAGGAGGAGGCGACGATGGGCAGAGAGAAAGGGCGACGATGAGAGACCTGACGCAGAGGAGGAGGCGGCGAGATTTTTTGTCGGTCGATGAGACAATCGCGAGAGATAGGGTGTAGCGACGCTTGCTTGTTTGGCCTATAGATCGGACGGGTAATATCAGTTTTCTATTTATCATAACTATATATATATATATATGTGCATATATGAATGAAAATTATGGCAAAACAAAACCTAAAAAATGAGGCTCGAAATAAAATAAAATAATAACAAATTACATTTTATAAAAACTCAAAATAAAATAAAATAAATAATTTTCTCCTTAACTTACATCCTATTCAATTAAAAAAATACATCCTTCCATTCCGCTTGTGACTGGAGTCACTAGATCAACCATCCAAACAAGCCTCATTTGGTATTTTGAGTATTATCCCGTATATGTGATTGTTTCATTATCAAATGAAAAATAAATATTATGAGTCACTCAATACAAAAAAAATGTATGATTTTAAGTTTTTTTAAAAATCAATGATTAAAATTTTATACTTATACAAAACATACTTTAGATGGTTTGCTTGTTGTAATAAGTGAAATTAAAGCAAACACATACATCAATATGTTAATGTAAAGAAGATATCACAATCATTTCCACCCAATAAGACACTAATATAAAAATTAGTGATCCCTGGTGAAGATAATATGAATTGTAATAACAATTTAATCTTTAACTTTATAGTTATACAACTCCACTCTTAAATTTACGGTAACATTATTTTTAGCTCAAAACATTATACGACACGCCTACTTTTTTTTGCAACTTTCAATGTTCTCTCATCAAATACCGTAAAAACATTATAAATAAACTCTAAAACATTGTAACATATAGTGAAAGCATAATTTATGAGAAATATCATAAAAGTAGGTAAATAACCAAGTATTCAATTAGTAAAATATTTAAATAAAGTTACTAAATTATGGTAAATATGATCATAACAATGCTTATATTAATATAGAATCAACTTAGCACAAACATTTGCTTGTTTTTGGCATTTAGTTCTTATATTGTTTCAAGCGAAGTATACAAAGAGTTTGATCATTTTGTTAAAACATCTATAAGTTTATCTATTCATCCCACCAAGTTTTTGAACTAACAAAAATCATAAACTAATACATGTTCCGTGCTTTTTTTGAAATTGTTCAAGTAGATAGAAGTGCAATTGTGACTCATTTTAATGGCTAATAATACACTTTATAATTATTATTAATACGACCATATTCATATATTTTAAATTTAAGTAAATATTTATATTTAAAATTATAAAAACCGTGAATGATATACTTTATTTGTTATTTTAAAAAATTTTATAATATTTGTATGAATTAATATGTTGTTATTTTTTTTTCTCGAGTCTTTGTCTATTGGAAATGCAGTTTATTTGATACAATGCTAAACATTTAGTTCAAAACATACCATGAGTATTAAGAGATTAGTTTGCTATTCAGAGCTTGAGCTCTTGGTTTAAATAAGGTGCAACTCATAACATAATTTTAATTTGTAATCCCCTGCATACAACTTGTTTAACGTATGCATGACAACTTGCTAATTTTTTTTATTCAAACAATAACATGTAGTTTAAATTAAATAATTGAGTCCTAATAAATTGCAAAAAACATGTATAACAACTTAAGTTTTAAAATGAGAACTTACAATTTAATTGTCGTAGCATTGAACTTTTAGTCATGTAAAGTTGTGGTCTCCAATTTTTCTCAAAACTATCTCAATTTAATTATGTATACTCACCTGTACAAATGAGCAAAACTTGGGGTTTAACGTGCATAAAATTGTGATTTTGTTTGATATATGAACTTACGGTCCCAAAAACTTGTGGTTAACCCCAAAAAACTTGCATAAAATTGTGTAGCACCAAACTTGTAGTTAACCCCAAGTTTTTAGTTTTTGCTCGATTCCCCACATTATCAACCCACCTCTGCTGAAGACTAACCAGTAGCTAATTCTGGTGAATGAGAATATCAGTTCGTTTAGATAATCTTTTTTTTTTTTAAATAAATAAAATCCTTTTAAGCGAAAACAAATAATAATAATAATAATAATAAGCGCGCACACACTCACACATATATATAGACGCCACAATACGAAGCTAAGCGTACTTCACCATCAAACAACAAACAAAAGGAAAGGACTAACGAGCGAGCGAGCGAGCGAACACACAGTCCCTCCGTTCGGCACCAATTATAGTAGTCTCTCTCACGTCCAAGCCCCCACCACCTCAAAGCTGCTTCGCCAAAAACTGCGAAGCTCCTCCGAACCCTAAATCTTCGATCTCTCACCTCGATCCCTCTCCCCCCTTCTTCCTCGTTTCTCCTCTCACCTCGCCGATTCCGGTCCCTGATTTCGAGTCGATCGAACACAAACGCGGCATCGATTCGCTGTGTTGCCTGCGCCTTTTTTCTCGGCTGATTTGGACATTGTAGCTCTGAAATCGAGGTACGGGTGCTCCTTTTTGTTTCTTGTTTTCCATCCCTAAGCTTGCTTGATGTGTTCAACGTTGGATGACCGTTAGGTTTTGAGGGTTGGAAACGTTTTCAATTTGCTTCGGTTCTCTCCCCTGCTGGAATTCGAGAAAAGCGTTTCGAGAAAAAGAACACGGATCAGTGAACAAAGTGTTGCTTTGTTTGTTCAAACTTGTTTGCTAGTCTCACGCACACGCTAGGTTGATTTGAGACTTTTTTGGGTTTCTTTGTGTTCTTTCGTCTTCTCCGGTTGTTCCTTACCTATTCAACCAATGCAACTCATAATAAATCCCTATTTTCCCGATTATTGGCATCGTTTCATTGTGATTTATAGTTTCGTTTTTATACTTCATATTATATAAAGAGGGCATAAGTTACATTTTTTTTATAAAATATATTTTTTTTATGTTTTGTATATAATTTTCACAACCCAAATTCTAACTCAAAATTTAAAGTTCGATCAATGTTTTACTGGGTTTCACCAATTAAAATTTCACAACCCAAATCCAAACTTCAAGTACTTTGGTTAGAGTTTGTCGAAGGATTGCTTGGACAGATTGATTTAACTTGTAAAGACAGAAAATTGCGTGGCCTTTTATTCATGATGTAATATACATCTAGATCTTTTCTTTATTGCCTTTCTAAACAAGAAGTTGAATGTCTGGACTTTTGGTTTATGCTGGATTCATGATCTTAAGTTTTGCTCTGGATTTTGGATTTTTAGTAAGTGAATTGTTTTAGCTTGATCACTCATATATATTTTTTTTGGTGGTAATCGTTCAGCCCATTATGACTTGATCAATGGATCTTGAAGGAAAGAACTTTGGAAGAGGTAAATGTCTTATTTACACACTTTTAAAGTGTAAATTTTATCTGGTGCAAGTGGGCATGCGTGGCTATGTTTTTGTTATATTTTTGTTTCTGTTCCTTTACCACATGAATTCTGTTTCTAACCTATTTATGTTTCAAAATGTCAGTTTTTCCCTCACAAATCACAATTGGAAAATAGTTTTTCCAAAAGGTTTATGGTAGTTAAATTCAGTGGTAGCTCAAGAAAATTTGTAACTTGTTGTAGCTTTTTTTTTTTAAATTACAATTTAGCATATTCTACTATAAAATATAAATGTAAGGTGACAGCCTAAACCACTTTTTTCATTCATTTTCATGGTCCATTGGATATTTAGATTTTACAAAATTGAAGATTTTGAAACAAATTGATTATCTAGTAACAACAAAGTTGACATGCTAGGATTCTGTTACTTTTGAATCGTTGTTTTTGTGTTAAGTTTTTACTGCATCAACTCTGTTTAGGAAAACCAAGGAAGGAAAAAGAGATAATGTAAAATATTTAAGGAATAAATCATAAATTATTAAAATTTTTAATTCTTTTGGTGACATTGTTTATTTGTTTGTCTTGGATTTATTTATATTGAACACTCAAATCGACCAAATCCAATGCAAATGGCAATGTCAATTATTCGAAAGCTAACTCAAAATATATTATTATTTCTTATCCATATGTACCAATATCAATTGTAATTTCATGCCAAAAAAGGGACAAATTCAGTACACAAAGCTCCTGCATGTAACGGGATCCAAGAAGGGATTTGGGTCTTCATGTCCATAATTATTTAAACTATCACTATATATATATTAAAAAGTCTAAAAAATCCAGAATGTCAATTAGCCCCCCTTAACCTCATGTTCGTGTGTCCCTGTTTTACTGACCACATCAAAGTTTAATGCCCCCTATTTTGTTGGGTTTTGGAACATTTTAGAGTGAAATGGTGATTGTTTCACCAAAGAAGGTTAAGTGTAGAAACAAAAAAATGAAAATCTCTTTTATTCATGTCACAATTAGAGTTGGATAAAATCATTCTCTTTGCACACTCCTTGTGTGCTTTCTCTATATAATAAATTTCTTATTTATATTAAAAAAAGAGTTGAATAAAATCTAATAGGTTGATACCATAGAAACTAGGTTCCCAATATGGGCGGTGGATAATGAAGATTGCATGGTGGCTAGACAGTTGTCAAATTGTGAATTGCCTCATTAATTGTTTTGGTCATTTTTTGAATTGTGAATTGAATTGGACTGCGAATTGCAAGTTTCAAGAAAATATTGGAAAATAATTTTAAGAAAATATAATAATGCACTTAATAGATAAAAACACAATTATTCAACATAGTTAAAATTTTAAAATATCATATTACGAAACATCAATTACGTCCAAAAGAATGAAACATTTAATACAAATATTGTTCATCTTTTAAGAAAAAGAGAAAGAAAAAGAAGAGAAGAAAAGTCTCACCTAAAATTCATTGATTTCTAGCCGTATAGGAGAAAGAAGAACATTAGTGATTTAGATTTAGGCATTTTGACCTCTTCAACTTTTGTAAATTCTATTGTTATCATTTTTTTTATATAACAAAGTATATTTTAGTATGTGCTTTATTAAAAGCCAATAAAGGGCTCATTATAGTTTATGATTCAAAAAAAAAGGGCCCAATATGGCTTTCATAGAAGTTCAAGCTATTAGTTATTTTAAAGCTCGAGAATTAGACCCAAATTTAAATATTTATGAAAAATATACTTAATCACAAAATCAAATCAAATCATACAACTAATTGTATGATTCAGTTAAAAATGATTATATGAATTGGTTTGAATCATTTTACCTCTGAATTGAATCATATGAATCATTTGATTTTGATAACATTAGCTAGATACAAGATCAGATTAGTGAACATAGTGAATTTTTTTTGATAAAAATAAAATATCAAACAAAAAAGCATTATATAATTGGTGATGTAATGCTAAAATTTTATTGAATATCTATATGTTAAATTTATAAAAATAATATAGTATTGTTAAATGATATCAGTAAGTCCTTTTTTTTGGCATTATGTAATTTATTATGTTTACAAAATTATGATAGGCACATTATAATTATTTTTATCTGTTTTATTTCTTTCTTTGCAAGTTTGTTCATTTTTACAGTTTTGATTATTGCTTTAGGGCCAAGGGAACTAACTGGTGCTGTGGATCTTATAAACCATTACAAGTTACTGCCACACCATGACTTCTTTTGTAAGAAGTCACTTCCCTTGTCAATATCAGACACCCATTATCTTCACAATGTGGTAGGAGACACTGAAATCAGGAAAGGGGATGGAATGCAACTGGACCAACTTATTGAGAATACTTCATATCCAATTTCAAGAAATTCAAATGCAAAAATTCAACCTTTTGGCCTAGATATTCTCAGAGAAGCTTTTCAACTAAGAGAGGCGACTCCAGTAGATCTCCCCCTTGTAAGGAAATATGTTTTGCGTTTATTATTGTTTATATTCTTTTTGTAGTAGTAAGAGTTGGTTGATAGCCTTTGTTTTGCGTCTAGTGTTCTTAAATTGTCTTATCAATAGTCTTTATACGTTTTCATTATTGGTTTTACTATAACATTTATGCCAAGCTTGGTGAAGTGATTATCAATTCTCTCATATTTAGTCAGAAAAAGGGATTCCTACCATAGCAGGAAAATCTAAATGTGAACCCAAAGACAAGGAGAGGAAGCATAAAAAGCCCAAAGACAAAGACAAAGATAAAGAGAAGGATAAGGAGCATAAGAAGCACAAACATCGCCATAAGGATCGAAGCAAAGATAAGGACAAGGAGAGGAAGAAGGATAAAAGTGGGCTTCCTGATTCTGGTGCTGAACAGTCAAAGAAACACCACGATAAGGTATGGATATCATTATCTTTGGCCATTAAATGTGTGCCACTCTTCTGTAATAAGTCATAGTTGAGCTTTTCTTTTTATTTTTTTCCCAGTTACTATTTCTTGTCATTTTTCTGTTTTTGTAATGTACGTCTCCAGGATAGCCTTGTGTTTTATAATCTTTCAGCCAATTTATTGTGTTTTGAGCTTTTTCTTTCAACCTTGGATCGAAAATCATGTATCACACTTGTTTGCTGCTTAGAAAGCCTTTATACCTCTTAAATAGTCGTTGACTTGTTCTTGCATGTGTTCCAGAAGAGGAAACATGATGGAGATGGAGATCTTAATGATATTCACAGACACAAGAAAAGTAAGGTAATGCAGATGAAATTTTGTTTGCATAATCTGCGGTCTCTGTCCCAAATGCTAATTATTGACAGAGTACCGTTGGCCCCTCTTAACACATAGCTTGTTTTATTCCTTTCTCGAAGAATTTATGTATGAATATTTTGTTGCAGCATAAGAGTTCAAAGATTGATGAAATAGGTGTCATAAGGGTTGCAGGCTAAGGAGAAGATGGAATGTAAGTTATCTGTTGTCTGTTCCTTGCTGTTGAAAATTTGGGAGGGCTTTCACTTACTGTTGTAAAATTGTTCAAGGTACACGCCCATATCTTGGCATCATATTATATCTATTATGCTTATTCTTTGTGTTATTTTGTTTATGTTGTGGAATTTGCTTTTGGAGTTGATCTAGACAATAAAATCGTAAGTGTAGCAGTCATTAGAAGCATGGATTTTTTTTCATAATTTTTTGATATTTATTCACACGTAAGGTTGGTGGAAGTAAAAAAAAAGAATCTGTGCTATGGAAATAGAAACAGATGTGTAGGTGAAAAGGCTGGAGGTTGCACCTCTTTGTATGAGGTGAACAGTTGGATGTACAAACGAAACCAATAATACCGTGTCCAAATGCTGTAAAATTTGCTAGACGATTTAGGTGATTTTTTAATGAATAATTTATTTAGTGTATATCATAAAAATATAAATGTGTAAAGGTAAAAATAAAAAATTTACAATTGTGATATATTTATTGATATAATTAAGTCAGTTATATTATTTGTATTTCAGGATGAAAAATTAAATGACCATCTTACTTAAATTTAGGAGAAAATAAACAATGTTTTTTTTAAATTACTGGTGTTCCTAAAAAAATGTTCAGCTTTGCTTAGCCGAGCCATGTGAGAAATATATAATACTTTATTACTCTTTTCTGGGGATCTAATGAATCATTTTCTTTTTTGGAGACCCACTGAGTTATTTTTATTTTAAAGGAAACTGGTTTGCAGATGGATTTAGAACTGAGAATTCGAAGGGCTGCTTGTTCTTTCCGACTCCTTCAACTTCAAATCTGGCAACCATTTTTCTCTCTATCGTATATGTTGCTCTCACTTTCTTTCCTTTCCTTTCCTTGGTGGCTGGCTAATAGATGACTAGCATTTACTGCCCAATGTGGTATCTAGGGCCATTTTCAAGGGCGAAGTTCGCCTGGCTGGCTGTCATGAATTTTTTTTACAATGGCTGTTTGAATCCCTACCAATCGTAGGATAATGGGTTGAAAGGAGCATCGATGGGGATTTTGAGGAAACAGGTGTTGACATATGATTTAATAGACAGATACTCTCGCATATAGAGCTAATAGTTGACCATAATCTATTGAAATATGGGGAAGCAGAGTTCGTCATTTCAATGTCACATGGTTTTGAGCTATGGGTGAGATGACTTGTGGACTTTGTCTCACTACCAATTTGGAGTGTGATAGATGGTAGATATTTGTGAAGGTGCCTCTGTTTATGTAACGTTTCTAAGCTACTAATGTTATATCGGATTGGATATTGTTTCTGTGTACTTTCTTCTCTTGCTCATTATTGATTTCTGCATTAAATGATTGTATACACATCAAATTTCATTTCTGAAAAAAATAAAATTTTGCATGAAATCTTCCTAGGGTAGCATGTAATTTTTTTTCTTTTGACTAATAGGTTTAGGAGTGATTAATTATTTGTGAAGATGGCTCTATGTTTATGTAACGGTTTTGCTTTTCCATGCAGACGTGTCCCAACTTAACTAAAGATTATCCAGGAGGTGAATTCACCTGTCAAATTCTTTGGGTGGGGTACAATTTGCCGAAAATTGGACAGGCTTTTTGTATCGTAAGAGGGCTATGGACGCTTAGAATAAAGTTTTTATTTGCCACTTTAATGGTGCATGGATGTCATGGTCCATATGCATGCCTTCGACATTGTTTCTTTGCTTTTGTAAGAGTTTGAAACTGGGTTCCATCTACAGCCTGGATTAGAGTTGTGTAGGAAGAAGAGCTTAGGAAAAGATAGAAATGCGCTATTAGGAAAAGATTGATACTGGGTTCTATCTACAGCCTGGATTAGAGTTGTGTATGAAGAAGAGCTTAGGAAAAAGATAGAAATGCGTTTTTATTCAAATCATGAATCCCTTAACCTGGGAGTTGGAAAGAAGGAAAAAAAAGAAGTTATGGCAGTCTGTAATAGTTCTGATCGAGGTGAAATGTATGCCTTTTCCTTGTAAATGATTTTTTAAAATGGGGTTCATTGAAAGCATGATTTCGAGTTCTGCTAGGAGAAAATGTATGGTTTTCTAATAATGGAGGAACATGGGTTGATTTGAGTATATCAACAGTAATCACCTATTGGCCGTTACTCCCAAATTATAAGAACAAAGAATTATGTGGGCGTGAAGCGACTTAGAACTGAACATCGGTGACGACCTTAATGAATAATGAAGACCAATCTGTTTATCATGAATACAAAACTCAGAACAAGGCTTTTTTTTCCAAATCCTTGAATACAAATGATCCGGACGTGTTAGGCCCGTCTACATGAATACCAAACTGTTTTGACGACAAGATGCTATTTAATCTCCTTTTGAAAGAGAGAAAGGAAAAATTAATGTACTATGATACAGCTCCAAATTAAGCAGTTTGCATGCTATATCTGGTGTCATATGACTGCTTTAAGTGTAGGCTTATGTTTTTTATAGTCAGGATTAAATCCTAGATCGTCTCTCAAGACTTATATTTATTTTGCTTGCTATTTATTTTTATTTCTGTTTTATGTTCAATAAAGGATATTTACAAAATAGAAATTAAGTAAATGAAAACGTGGTATATGCAATAGAAGTGAAGGGTTTACTAAACTTATGAAAGTTTGCATTCTGAAAACTTTAAATTTAGGGCATGTTTGTTTCACCTGTTTTCTGTTTTTGTTTTCAAAATGTGATAGCTGTTTTCGAGTATAAAAAACATAAAACTGTAAACAATAAAATGTTGTTTTCATTCTTTATGACATAAAAAATGAAAACAAGTTTTTGTTGTTTTTAATTTTCAATTTTTTGTACCCGAAAACAACTATTACATTTTGAAAACGAAAATAGAAAATACCCCAACCAAACATGCCCTTAAACTCAGGATTTTAAAGACTTAAATTTAAAAAAACATATTAAAGAAAGCAGGTAAAAGAAAGCAATTAAATGCAAGAATTGAAAGGATAAAACTTTAAATTAAAATAAATTAAATAGGATATAAACTATAAAACTTAAATTTTAAAAATTATAACAAATTAAAACTGAAATTATATATCGATTCATGTCAATTTTATAATCTTTATCTTGTAAATATATATTATTCGAACATAAATATAATATATTTAAAATTTTTTTTAACAAATATAATATAAAAATTATATAAGAGTATTAAAATAATAATTTTAAATTATTTTATTTATGTTATAAAGTTATTATTCAAGTATTATAACAAATAATTATTTTTTTAATAATATTACATGATATTGAAAATAATTGATGGATCGCGTGTTTCAAATTGCCATGCATTCATAGTATTTTATCGCAAATATTTTTTTCCCCTGATTTTTAATTTTGTTTTGCGGGTAAGTGTGGTGTGGCGAACAAGTCTTGCACCTGCCTAATTATCGTCATCATGTTCTTTTGGTCAAGTTAGTTTTAAGTCCTCCAATCCGGGGTTACAGTCAGTTGTTCAACTGCCTTCGAATGATTAAAGAGAGAAGACTCACTCGTGAAAAGCAGAAGACAAATGGACCAACCCACCCGAATTTGTGATGTGTTTAATATATTTAAACAGTTAGGTAAAACAAGGCTGATGAAAAAAGATTATGGGTTAAGATTAAGAACGCTAGAGAAGGAATATATAGAGGCCTTTGGTATGCGGGGAAAAAAAAAAGTAACTATTTTTTATTATTTTCCCGTGTGTTTGATATACAACTAAAAAAAATCGTTATATCTGTGAAAAAATTATAAAAGAATTAAATTTTAATAATTTTTCGTGTTTGATATTATTAAAAATAAAATAATTTCCCTTATACATCAGATTTATAAATGTTCTCTTATAAAAAAAAGAAAATCTTTTTAACTTTTTTTTTTTTTTTTGCCATAGGAAGAAATCCCCCTGCAGGACCTTCCATGAGCACGGTAAGGAGAGAATGTTGTAAAGAGATGGCTGACCGGTGGCGTAACATCTTTTAGGGCCGGAGTGATGGAGCAGAAGAAGAACGAGGCGAATCTCTTGACGTTACCGGCTTCCAAATCTATAATATTTTAATTTTCACGAAGAGATATCTCTAAAATAAATATATAACTTATTTTGCATGGATATGTTGTGCAAGAACCAAGAAGAAAGCAGTAACTTAGAAAAAAAAAATGTAAAATATTACAAATATTTTTGTAATTATACTAATTCATTATCTTTTATTAACTTGAATCTTAAACCCAAAAAGTATATAGTGACATTTTTTTATTCCAATTGAAATGCCAATCTTATTTTCATTTTTCTTAAATTTATTACATGTTTTTTAATGCTCAACAAACGAGGTAATAGAGTTTGGATTAATGTTAATAAAGAAGAAGTTTAAATATTTCATCTGCCCCAAGAGTTTGAAATGATGCCAAGTTCTTAAATGTTTCACCCAATAAGCTTTGAAATGTTAATGATTTACTCGTCTGTAGTAAATTATTGCGTGTAAGCCGAGGTCCACCACCTGACCATTCAATAGGCTTGTGTTGTGTCACCAACTTTGGGAATACTTGTATCATTGGCTGTCTTACATATCGGCCTTTACTCAACTCAAGTGGTACCTGTTTGAGTCTTTTGGAGAGACTATGGCTACAACTCTGGGTGTCGCCGGCCTGGCCGGATGAATTTACGCCGGTTGTGCTACTAGTCGCTGCTGATCTCGCGAGTTACATTCATTGGGGGAGCTTGGGAGAATCTACTCCGTTACCCTTGCTTCCCTTTTTTAAATATCTGCCTTCTATAGGGGCATTAATTGTTTCTTAAATTTTATTTTCTATTTTACGTAAAATTTATTTTAATTGTATTGTCTATTTCAATTAATTATATAATTAATTAAAATAAATAATATAGCGATCCTTCTCTATTGTGTCGCTGCAGCTGGCAACTGCATCCAAGTCAAATGAGAACCGATAGCGTTGAATCAATGTTCGCTTTTTTATCTACATGAAATATGAGCTGACAGAATACGGTTTCGATCAGTCAAGTATACAAAGTAGGACTCTTTCTGGTGTGTGTGTATATCGCAAGGGATCCGATCTCCAACACAAGTGTCTTACTTCGGGTTTTCTCTAGTGAGCAAGCCAGACACATGTATCACGAGAAGCAAGCAGTACCGGATATATATAGGAAATACTTGAGAGAGAGTTACCTAAATTTAAAAGTTTTTAGGATGATAATTAGAACATTAAAAATATATATTTAATAGTAGAATAATCAAAGTTTTAATAAATTTGACAATATCAGACCATATTAGTCATAAAATTGACTCCAAATATGTGTGTTGATAATTTTTTAAAAATTTTAAATTTTGTGATATTGATTAGTCTAATTTAGTTAGTATCTCAAAGTTAAAAAATTTATAATCAAGCATAATTTATAATTAGTTTTAAAAACCCACTATCACCCATGATATAATATATAAGATATGGAAATACTTCGGCTAATGAAAAAATATTGGGGTAGTGTGAAATTCGATTATTATATTAAATAATTTTTTTCAAATTGAAAAAGTTTATCCGTACGAATTTCTTTTTAAAAGTTACAAGTAGATGTTGAAAATAGTCTTTTTTTATGGAGGGAAATTACCTTAAAAAAAATTTAAAGATCGATAATATAATAGATCTATATAGGGGCATTATTTTTCTTAAAATTTATTTTTAATTTCATGTAAAAAATATTTTAATTAGGCTTTAAAATTGCTTATTTTAATCATATTATCTATATTAATTAATTATAGAATAACATATTATTTTTTTTTAAAATTAAATTTAAACAATTATTATTTTAATATAATTAATTAACATTTATTATATTAAAATATTAATAAAATTAATTTAGAAAAGTGATAATATCTCTTAGAAATACTTGAGAGAGATATCTAATTTAAAAAGTTTTTAGGATGATTATTAAAACACTAAAAAAATAATTAATTATCTATGTTAGTAGTAGAATAATTAAAGTTTTATCAAATTTGACAATAATTAACCAAAGTCATATTAGTCATAAATTTGATTCCAAATATGTGTGTTGACAAAAAATTATTAAATTTTAAAATTATTAGCATTAATTATCTAAATTTAATTAGTTAGTGTCTCAAAGTCTAAAATTTTAATAAAATTAAGAACCATTTCAAGTATAATTTACGGATAATATTACTGGGTGCAAACAAATTTATTAAAATATTCAAAAAGCCCACTACCACCTATGATATAATATATAAGATATGCAAATACTTCCCCTAGTGTGAAAGATGATCATTATATTAAATAATTTATTTTGAATTGAAAAAGTTTCTTCATACAAATTTATTTTAAAAAGTTAAAAGTAGATGTTGAAATTAGTCTCTTTTTTTTAAATGGAAGGAAATTACCTTTTAAAAAAATTATTTAAAGATCGATAATATAATAGATTTATTATTTACAGTTCATTGACAATATCAATATATAATAAGTATTCGTGTTCTCATGTTTTTCTTGAGTTATGTGGCAAAGTGTATTTTAATTTTACAAATACCATATAATAAATAATTTCAGTTGATATTTGATGATACCGGGCGTTTTATAATAAACAAAGTTATATTAAAAAGTTGTAATGCATCCTCCTAAATAAAGTTTCAACATTTTTTAAAAAAAGTTTATAATAAAAGCAAAAGAAAGAAAGGGAAAAGTAAAATTAAAAACAAAACAAAACAAAACGGAACGGAGTAAATGTGTATGAAAAGTGCATTGCTGATAATTGACATGAGCCAGAGAAAAATACAAACGTTCCCCACAAATCCCCCGGGCACAAGTATCTTAGGTGGGTTCGAAGTTCAAACGCCACTAGTCCACAAACACCTTTTTATATTACCAAAAATAAATAATAAAAGCAAAATTAATAAATAATAAAAGCAAAATTAATAAAAAACAAAAGCAATAATAATAAAATAATAAACCAAAAAGAATAAAAAGTCTCTTCTTTCCCTCGCATTCACATTCACACCCCTCCTCATTTCTTCCCCGTCCTTTTACTACTCTCTCTCTCTCTCTCGCTACTCTCTGACACTCGACAGTTCTGAGTTCACACTAAAATGCGCGGCTGCACCCTCTTCCTCCTCCTCTTAACGTGCGCCTTCCACCCCTTAACCTGCGCCCTCCACCTTAGGATCCTTCACGAGCCCTTATTTCCCAACGCCTCCCTCTCCCCCACTTCGCCGCCGGCACCATTCTTTCAGGCGTACCCTTCTCCGCCGTCTCCGCCTCCGTCTCCGCCATCCTCCTCCGGAGCAGGCGCCTCCGACCCAGCTAACATCTCCTCTCTCAGCGTCCCCAAGCCCATCGCCCCCGCCTCCTCCACCAACCGACGCCTCCTCGCCGTCGCCGTCGCAGCCTTCGCCGTAGCCGCCGCCGTTGGCTCCGCCACCGTATTCTGCTACTTCCGGAGAAAGAGGCGGCGCCCGTTTGCGGCCGACGACAAGCCGCCCCGATCCGAGCCCGCCGCCGCGAGGAATCGCAGGGCGAGAGCCGCCTCCGGTGCCAGCACCGAGTTCCTGTACATCGGAAACCTAGCCAGCTCCCATTCTAACGGAGTCGATGCTGGAGACGGCGGAGGAAACGCCATCCCGAGGTTGGGTAAGCTCGACTCGCCGGAGCTCCGCCCTCTGCCGCCTCTGCAGCAGCCGGGTTTCCGGCAAAGCTGTGGCCGAGAAAACGTGGAAGAGGACTTCTACTCCCCGAACAGGTCGCTCGGAGGCCGGGAGAGCTCGGTAGCCGCAGGATCGGCGGCGGTGGTCACGGCCGAGAACTTCTCCGGAGGTAGCAGCGATTCGAGCAGTTTGTCCTCTTGTTCGGCTTCGCCGACTCGGTCCACGTCGATTAGCATTTCTCCGGCAATGAGTTTGAGCCCTAGGAGCTCCAGACCTAAATCTCAGGAATTTACAGAAGCGGCGTGCGCCCCTCCGCCACCGCCGGTTTTCGGTGCTTCATTTGGTAACAGAAGTGAATCTCCTTCGCTATCGTCAACTTCTTCATCATCGGAAAATCAGTCTCCGGCGAGAGCGATTTATGTTCCACAGCCGCCTCCGCCGCCGCGCCTGCCCCCACCCATCCCCTCCACCGCCTCCCCCGCCTCGGTATTCGCAGCCTGTTTTGAGGCCCCCGGTCCTCCCAGCCCCTTCAAAGCCTGTCATGTGGCAGAACCCACAGCACATTTCAATGCCTGAAGCCAAGGACAAAATTGAGGAGTTGCCCAAACCCAAGTTGAAGCCCCTACATTGGGATAAAGTGAAAGCCGGTGACCGAGAAATGGTGTGGGATCAGCTTAAATCTAGCTCGTTCAAGTAAGATTTCAAAGCTAGAATTGAAATTCTATCTAACATGCATTTCTATGTGTTCAAACTACGTATTTCAAGGTTTGTATGGGTTAATAAATGTGTGTCGAATGTGATGGGTGCAGAGTGAACGAAGAAATGATCGAGACATTGTTTATGGTAAATGGGCCGAATTTGAATTCCAAGGAACCGTCGGTTCTTCCCTCGCAGAATCAAGTGGGCAGGGTGCTTGATCCTAAGAAGTCACAGAACATATCGATTCTTCTAAAAGCCCTCAATGTGACCACAGAGAAAGTTTGTGAAGCACTTTTGGAAGGTAGACAACGATTTCCTTTTGCCATTTGTGTTCTTCTAATGACCATTGTGCTTCTTTTGTATTTATCTGAATAATTATTAGATGGTTTCCATCTAATCATTTTTTGGCCAGGGTTGCTTCTCTTGGTAATTTGAAAGTTGCCAATAAAAACATGGATTTTTTTGTGAAAATAATGACTTCTTGGATGTTCTTCAAGAAGGCTATTATAATTGTGTTGAGAAAAGTGGAGTAAATTATAATTTTTTTTGGATAATTTGCTTTTCCTTGGTCAAATATTTACAATCTGCATTTAATATCTTAAGGCTATGATTGCAAATGAAGTGGATATGTTTGACTTGAAGTTGGCACGTGATTGAAGGTGGTAGTTCATATACATGGGAGAATAATGATTAATCATTAATGGAGCGGGTTTTTTTTTAGAACACTTTCGAAAATGTGCGCGCAACAAGCATATAGCAGTAGTTAATAGTTATACCCCCTTCAGGCATGGTCGACACTCATCAATGTCATCACTTTCGTGTACTTTATATTAGGAAGCTGCTTTAATTAACTGTGTAGCTGGTTTTGGATCAAAAAATAAAATAAGATTATGTAGTTGGTCAGTGACTTAATTTCAGCTGCTTCTAATCCTTTGTGAAGGTTTTCTCCCTCGTATTTTTTTCCTCCTACAATCCAACACTATTTATTTTGGTGCTTTCTATTTTATTTAAATCTATTTATTTGAAAGCAATATACTTCAATACTACTTTTTATTTTATTTAAATATATTTTTAATTTGTTCAATCATCAATAAATGAAGAAAGAAAGAAAGAAATTGGAAGTTATGGCGGGTGAGAATTATTTTTTTAGTGGATAAAAAAATTGAAGAGTAACCGTAACTTTTCACAAATGAAAATACTATAACAATTTGTATTTGTAATTTTTTTTTAAAAACCTTTTCCAAGGAGAATAGAGTGATGCTGGAGTTGCTCTTATCTGTTGTGACTCATTCCCTCAGCTCTTCGGATATCCGCGGAATGAAGTTTATATATATTTATCTGCTAGAAAACACATGCTCTATGTCCACAAATTTTAGTTAGGCTTCTATTTCCATGCCATATACCATCATCTTGCTAAGCACTTGAAGCATTATTATGTTATTTAATTTTCTCCTTAATTTTTTTTCCCTTGTTGAGATGAATTCAATGCAAGAAAAAATTATGCAGTATAGTAGACAATACCATTCTTCACTTATTAAGAGCATTTGTATGTCACATTTCTTGCTTTTGCGTACAGAGACTGGCATAGTGTATTATTAATTATTCAGAAAATATAAAAACGCAATGTCTATAGGTAACTCGCAGTCCCTATTCTATTTCTTGTTTTGTTTCTCCTTGGAGGCATAAAAAATCAATCTCCTTAAAGGATGCTAGACAAGCTGATTTTCCATGCTCTGTAACTGTTTCCAAAACGCCTTACAATTTATGGTTGTGGTTGAAGTTTGGATCAAATATGTAATGAAAGTACAATATACTCCTATGCCAGGTAATCCTTCTGCACTCGGAAATGAACTAATTGAGTGTTTATTGAAGATGGCTCCAAGTAAAGATGAAGAATGTAAGCTGAAGGAGTTTGAAGATGATTCTGAATTCAAGCTTAATCCTGCTGAAAAATTTCTCAAGGCAATAATTGGGATACCTTTTGCATTCAAAGGTTGGATGTAATGCTTTTCATAGCGAATTTTGGGTCAGAGGTTGAATCCCTGAAGAAGTCTTTTGAAACCCTAGAGGTAATTGTATACATTTGCATAATTTCAACTGTTCTCTTTCTAGTTTGTCCAGTCAGCTTCATTTCTGTCCTAGGGAAATCTAAAAATCTGTCCCAAGGATTGAATATTTTTGGACATGTAGAATGGGAGTAATACCCAGTATTGTTTCACTGGGAGTATGTTTTAGTCAGCAGCTGCGCCTGCAAAACGGTTCACAGTGAAGACATGTAGCTAAGACTACTTTGCTTTACAGGCGGCTTGCGAGGAGCTAAGGAACAGCAGGATGTTCATGAAGCTTCTAGAAGCTGTCCTCAAGACCGGGAACCGCATGAACATCGGGACGAACCGCGGTGGTGCCAGGCCTTCAAGCTTGACACGCTTCTCAAGCTTGTCGATGTCAAAGGTGTAGATGGGAGAACCACTCTACTGCACTTCGTTGTGGAGGAAATTGTAAGAACCGAAGGGGCACGTTTCAACACTGTGAATGACCGCCAAGCATCCAATCTCAACGAGGAAGCCCGACGCAGGAAGCTCGGCCTGCAAGTTGTTTCTAGCATCAGTTCAGAGCTAGCGAATGTTAGAAGAGCTGCAGCCATGGATTCTGATGTTCTTGCCAGCGATCTGGCCAAGATTTTCAAAGGGATTAGGGGCATCAAGGAGGTGGTGCGGCTGAATGAGTCGGTTGAAGCTTGGGAAACCGGCTGGAAATTTTCAGAGTCCATGAGGAAGTTCATGGCAGTGGCAGAGGATGAGATCATTAAAATACAAGCTCAGGAAAGTGTTGCCCTTTCCCTGGTTAAGGAGATTACAGAGTATTTCCATGGGAACTCAGTGAGGGAAGAAGCTCATCCGTTCAGAATCTTTATGGTGGTTAGGGACTTCCTTGCAGTACTGGATCGTGTCTGTAAGGAAGTCGGAATGATCCATGAGCAGATGGCTAGCAGATCTGCTGCCTACAAATTTTCAAATCCTGTGGCACAAGCCGATTCTGGGTTTCTGAGCAAGTGGAGGAACAACTCATCTGATGATGAGGAGCTTGTCTCCTTGAATCGGGTAGGTTTTAATGTTTTTTTTTAAATTTGCTTTGATTGTAGAGCACTCCTGTTAATGCGAGATGAATTCCAAATGTGTTCTCTTTTTTTTTTTTTCCCCCCGTAATGTATTTGTGTAAAGCCATGTAGAAGATTTTGGAAGTCGCTTCTTTTCATCGGAGGCAAGGGAGAGTAGTATGTCAGGAGAGAAACAATGGCAAATCTGCATCTGCTGTCCTGTCCTTGGGTTTTTTGCTCGTTTTCTTTAAGAACAACCTGTATAATACTTGATTTCAGTGAAGTGGTTTAGTGAAAAATTAGAATCCATGTTTTCACAGATTCCACCTTTTCTGTTCTTGGCTTGAGTTTTAGGCTTCAGGCTTTGAGGGTCGCCCGTCCTGACCTGGGCAGGGCAGGGCAGATTTTACCCCCTCCACCTAACCTGAGAAGACATCGGGGCGGACATGTATATTGATTGACTTCTTTTTTAAAGTGCTTTAAAATAATTTTAGCTTAAAATATTTATTTTCACCCTCTGTATACTTTGGTTCAGTCCCACTCCGGACGGGCTCGGATTATTTACTATCCCATTTTGATTCATTCCGTCTTGTTGTCATCTCTGAGTGATGATAATAATCAATTAGGGATGGCAACGGGTGGATTGGATTGGAACGGTCATACAGTTTAAATATTTTAAAATAAAATTATTCAAAAAATCTTTTAAAATATCACGTCGTCAGTAAATATTCATGACCGTTTTATTATCCCATCACGATGAATTGGCGGAAGAAAAGGGTCTGAATCGAAATGGTGGATGGGAATAGCAATAGGTGGGTTGGGATCGACTAATATGTCATCTAAATCTGCCTTATATGGATAAAAGTGGGTGGGACAAATATTTCAAATTAAAACTTGTAAGTACTTTGAAAAAAATAGTCATTTAATTATTTTTTTAAATCATGAGCTCATATAATTTTAAAATATTTATAGGTGATATAAATTTATTTAAATTTATAATTTGTAAAAACAATTTTATTTTGCAAAATAATCACCATTTTGATACTGTCCATTGTCTCTTCCGAGGTGGGGCGAGCTTGCAAACCCTAACATAACATTAAAGTGATTGGCGAGACCCATTTTGATGCTGTCCTATTGTCCCATTTTGAAGTGGTTGGCACCTTTTTGAAAGTTTCGTTCAACTCAAAACTTTAAAAAAAGAAAAGAACGGAAAAAGAGAGACAAAGTATGTAAATACAGCACACATAGTCAGATACAATCTTTGGGCCAATTCGGCGAAAAGAAGCATTAAAGTGCAAAAATGTTTTGTAAAATAGGATTTCTTTAAAGAAACAACTAAATTTCTATATTTTATATGGAAAATTAGCTCTCAAACAAAGAAAATTCCGTTTATAAATTTAAATTTGGAAAAAAAATTAATTTTAAAGTGCATTTTTTAAAAAAACAATTTTTTTTATTTCGAGAGAATTCATTATTCTGATTTAAAATTTAGAAACTAATTGCTATTAAAAAATAAAACGTGATTGCTCTAATTTGAAAGTTATTGATTCCGTGTAATTGTTTTTTTAAAAAAGGAGTCCCAATATATTGCTATTACAATTTACAACCCTGTGGTCAGTTCAGTCAAAAAGCAAAAATCTCGTGCCAGTTTAGTAAAAAAACACTTCGAAGATTGGGATGAGATATTTACCATTTAAATATTTATTCCATATTTTTGTTATTTATTATAACTTTCTATATTAGTTTATTAATTTAATGTAATGCCTATAGAGAAAGATAATTAACTATACATTAAAATCAGAGTTCAAGTAAAATTATATTAAAGTATAAATTTTGGTAAGAAACTCCATTTAGAGATTAATCATGATATTTAATTTAAGAAAATATTGTTAAGTAACTCAAATTACTTTTAGTATAATAAAATTTGAAAAATCTAGTTAAGTCCATAATAAGAATAATAACAAGTGATTAAAAAAGATAATAACATATGTTATTGGATAATTCTTCAGCGTTGAAAAACTGAACACAAATGAATTTTAATTTCTCATAAATAATTTTAAATTTATCAAATTTATTATTTTAAATAACATCATGTTCAAAAATAATGAGCTTAAATTTAATTTCACAAACTCAAACTCCTATATAATAATATAAAATAAATCCATAATAATAATAATAATAGTGCATGTGATCCTCATTCAACGTATCAAATTATTGCCTTACAAATAAAATCATATTATCTTCATAACTATAATCAACCATAATGCTATCTCTAAAGATTAATTCATAAATTTTAAAATAGGACACACCTAATCATTGCATTTGAAAACATACTTCATGACAAAATTACTGATCAACTGACCTTTCCTACCGAGAATTAATGGTATATATTGTTCATACCATACGTAACATAGCATAGTAGTTATGATTAATTGTAGTATTGCTGTCTTGATTTTGCAAGATGGTAGAAAATCTAAAATTGAGTCTCTCCGGGCACTGGGATTGTGGTCCTGAATCGCTTCACGGCCAGAGTGCAAAATGTGAAGCAAATGGACGGGCATGTGGCTGCAATGCCAACCCAAAAGAAACAGCGGCGGTTATGAAGAAGATGCAGTTGTCTTGGTATGGCAACGCACATTGATCCATCACCTCATCCTTTGGTTCAGTCGCATTGTGCTGACTGGCAGGTTTACCATTTGTTCGAGTAAAACAAACTAAAAAACTCTTTGTTACCCTCGGCGCCTTTAGGGGAGATTCAATCCAACCTTTGGTGCAAAAACCAAAATCTTCTACACCCTTTCTGATTCTCTCGACAACCTGGTTTATAAAATAATTCAATTCAGCTCTCAAAGTCTCACAAATCATAACTCTTTGTATGCCTGTCACAACTCCTTGAATGCTTGGTGAAAAGGCAGAAGAAATCAAGAATGTGATAAATTATGCGCGCGCACAAAAAAACACTTATTACACACCACACAAGCCCATACAATAATTATTCCTTGCTGTAGAAAATTGAGAAGTTCAAAGCATAACCATACTCGTTGCATCATGTATTGTATTTAAAATGTAAAAGATCCACACAAGTGATAGCACCATCCTTTGTTGCCTGGCAATGAACCTCTCTCTTCCTCTCATGTCTCAACTTAAATAATAATTTTATTTCAATAGTGGATCCTTCTAACTTTGGTTTTACAAGTTTAAGCCATATGCATGCGCTACAGTTTTCAAGCCATTAATATTACGTTTCTATGAAGAGATGTGCCATAGAATCAGTTTGAATCATTAAATATGAGGACAACAAAAAAAACTCTAAAAACGAAAGTATTAATCAGTGATAAAATTAAAATTTACACACCTCTTGATGAACCAAGGGATCTTTTACAATTCCACCCTTTCCAACCTGCATCAACATACAAGTCAAAATTAAGAAATACACGGAGCAAAAAAAAAGAAAGAATAAAAAAAATCCCTCCCCCTGACTGCAATATTCAAATCATTAATACTATGTTTTTGTGAAGAGGTTTCTCGTGAAATCAGTTCGAAGCATTAACTATAAGAACAACAAATGTTTGATGCCAACAAAACACTATGTTGTGCCCCCAGAGGATATGATCACACACACGCGCACACAAAGAAAGCATATCTTTCATGTATATACCCAAGTCAGCCATCAAAGAAATGGATATGATAGATTCAATTTTTGTTACTATGGTGTGATGTAGAAGTTTCTGCTTTAACTGATACATATATGTCAAAGTGGACAACAAAACTAATTTAAGTAGCCACATGATTTAAGGATATAGCAGGCATATAACTGGGAAAAAGGATGTCTCTCTAATCCTTTCATCTTACATATGACATGCCCAATACAAATGATACTCAGTTGAATAATTACAACAAATCAATAACGAGCCATAAACATCCAAAAATGTATTTAGCTATCCATTTGCCAATTCTAACTCATATTGAACAGTGATTAAAATATTAAATTTCAGCATAAACAACTGAACTATCGGCACTCAGTACATCTCAGATATGCATGCTTGTGTTTTCTTGTCAAGAATTCTATTATATAATTGTAACCACGTGATTCAATATATCTTCTTCAAAGTCAAACTATTAATATGGATACCATGAGCTAGAAGTGAAATATTAAGGAAAAGACATACAAATAGAAGAATGCACTCATTATAAACACAAGAAAGTTTAGTTTTTTACTTGGGATCTGCGAGCCTCAAACTGAGGTTTAACCAGTGTAACTAATGTTGCCTCTTCCTTCATCGCGTTGACAATGGCAGGCATGACCTGCAATACCAAAAAGAAATATAAAGAACAGGGAAATATACCAATTTATTTTAGGCATATAACAAATTCATGTCTCTTGACAGACAAGTGAGAAGAACTCCAGCAGCAAAATGGAGATTCATGCTAGATATGTTCCCATATGTTCAGATTCAGACTACATTCCAAGCCCACACAGATGACATATAAGTAGTATAATTAATCTCTTAAAATATATGAATGTATAACACATTAACACTAACCAAAAAGTTTGAAGAACAGAAGAATTACCAGGAGTATAGAGATGAATGAAAGGTCTAGAGTCACCAAGTCAACTTTTTGTGGCAGTTTGGACAAGTATCTTAAATTTGTCCGTTCTACAACACAGACCTTTTCATCATGTCGGATCTTGTCTGCCACCTAATAAAGAAGATGACATATCATTGATAATGGTAATAAAAAAAGAAGATATTATTAAAGTCATAGTATATGTATAGGGATTGATTCCTTGCTCCACAATATCCAAACTACATTTAACCCAGTAGACAATAAGCTCTCCACATACTAACATATATTTATGTATAATATCTCAAGTTGAAAATAAGCTGCAACTTGTGACAATTTATAAATCCTATTATATAATATGAATAGCTACCCCTAAATCTTCATACTAATGTCTTTGAAGTATAGTTCTTAATAGCGATTTCCCATAATCAATAAAATTTTCCACATTGAGTCATTCACCACCACTTGGCACACGGAAAGCCCCATTTATTTGAAGTATAATATTAATGGATGTAACAACAATGAGGTCCAACAGACTGCCTCAACCAAAAGGAGGAGCCCAACACGGGAGCTCTACAATGATAACGAACCCAACATGATAGCTAATTCACAACAATCCAAACTTAAGGTTAATAGGAAAAATAATATAATTGCAGGAGCCTAGGGTTGTCCACTGATGAAAAAATAAGTATTTTTGTACACAGATGGTGGAAGTATAACTCTCTTTCAAAAAGCCCCAGGTGCAGACCCTAGACTCAGACCATGCAATAAAAGAAATGAAAACAATTTATTATTGCTGAAGTAAAACTACACACACACATATACATAAGGATTATTTTCCTTGCTCTACACTCCAAGCTAGGTTTAACGTAGTAAACATGGGACCAAACCCACACTAACATGCATAAATATGTTAATATATCATTATATCCAACAATAATCATTAATCAACAACCAGCAAAGGATCATCAAAAACACGTCCATGCATTTACTAATAAAACAGAATTTCAAGAATCTATATAACCACAAATGATCAATCCAATCCAGTAACAAATGCATTGGATCAAATCCATTTGATTATACAAAGGAATAGATGAAAATCCATTTAAAATGATGCTTCCGCCAACACCCCCCCCCCCCCCCCCCCCCCCCCAAATAAAAAAATAAAAAAATCTGGTATACCTGTCCATAACCCACATCGACTCCATATACATATGATGCACCATATTGAAGCAGGCAATCTGTAAATCCTCCTGTGGACAAACCGGAATCAAGAGCTACTTTTCCAGAAACATCAACACCTAGTTGTTCAATGGCAGCCTCCAACTTATATCCTGCTCTGCATAAAATCACAAATAAAGGATTACTGAATTTTATAAGTCCCCAGTAAAAACTGCAACATGATAATTCATATGTTAAAATTTAGGTGCTAAAGTAAGTTACTTTTTGAAGTAATCACCTACATACATATTTTGGAACCTCAGCCTTAATCTCTACAGTAGCTTTATCAGAAACAGGTGTTCCAGCTTTGTTCACCACTCTTCCATCCACGAACACTTTACCTGGATGTGTTTATTTTGGGGGTGGGGAGTGTAATTAACCAACTGGAGAAGTGGACCATTATTGATAGATACTAATATAAACATTGATTATTGAATTAAAAAAACAACAAGATTTATGCTGACAGTCCTCATTGAACAAATTATTGAAGAACATAACCAACCCACAGTAGCACACAAAAGACTCCAACATGTATACATATATCAACATCATTCCCTGTTTTGTCTCTCACGAGTCAAATATGTGGAGGCAAATAAGTTTAAAACAAGATTGTAACTTCTTTGCTCACAAGTTGGAATCTCTGGAATCAGTGTTCCAAATCCAAGAGGTGAAAAAGTTCAAAAGATGTATAAAAAGAATACCCACCTTGTAAAATCCATGACTGTATAAAAGTTCGGCTGTGTTGCTGAAATCTTTCCAGACAAATCTCATCCAGTCTCTTTTTCCTGAGCATGTCATGATATGATCCAGAATATAGGCACAAAGGTTAAGGTCCCTTTATATATATATATAGGTAATAGTTATATCAACATAAAAGTGTCATGAGAGCACAAATTATAAATTTTAGGGAATCAAGAGAAAAGAGAACTTGCATCCCCCAAGGTTCTCAAAATTATAAAGGCCATTAATAAGGTGCTTGGTAATGACAATCGCCAACCATGAAAGTTTTGTTATCTGGGTCTTCCAAATACTTAAAAGGAATTAATTGTCAAAGCCCCCTCATCACCATACCAGACCAACCTTCAAGTCAACAACAAACCCAAGACATATTAAACAAGATGAAAATAGAAGACCCAATAGCAGGCACTATACTTTTTATTTTTATTTTTTTATATAAATGTTTTTTGAATCAGTAAATATAATATCATTGAGTTGTAGGCACATCAACTATGAATGAAGATATGATATGCATGACACAAGAACATAGTGTACTAGTTAATTGTGACACGCCCGCACAGAAACAGTATAAATGGAATTATAAAAAACCAAGCTTAAAGACTCATTGTTTACTTGTTAAGGTGTCGAATTTTGTGGGAATTGGAGGCGGCGAAGGCCCTCAAAGAAGCGCGCATGTGGGGGGCGACGCTGCCCCATGTATTAACTGATACACAAATAAATAAGCAAAGATCAGGAGAGGTCGATCACTGTCGAATCACAATCAAAGCATACATAAATAGATAGAGAAGCGGTGGGTGGGTTACCCAGATGATGACGTTCAAGGCTTTTGGGTAGGGTAGAAAAGATGAATCTTGAACACCCACAGATTGGCTTCGGATGCTTCCAAGTCTGCACTGCCATTTCCACTCCCCTCGTTCGCCCATACATAATTTTTCTCGCCTCCAATTATTTATTTATCGTCATATTTATACATAAATCTGCATATTGTTTTAGTATATTTAAATAATTGTTTTAAATAAAAAAAACAGTGTAGTTTGTAAAAATAGGGCATGCCGGCGTAGGGAGGAAATAATAAATAAATAAATATTTATTTAATTATTATTATTATTATATAAAGATACATATGAAAAATATGATGTTCGGCGGGTTGGATCTAACCCGTGCGAGCCAGAGTATAATGGAATTGGATCCGTTTAGGTTTATTTTAAAATGGGTCAAAATTATTAGGTGGTCCAGCTCGTATGTGGGGTGAGCCAGCCCGTGAGATGGGCCATTTAAATATATATATTTAATAAATTTTTAAAAATATTTTATTTTTTAAAAAAATTTATTAATTTTAGTTTTTATGAGTCAAATACAACATTCACAAAGATGATCAAACTTATAAAATATAAATATATTATATAAATTTTTGATAAATTAAATTCAAAAATTAGCAAAAAAAATTTTTAAAAAATATAATAGTACGCATGTGGGCTTACCCACTAGCATGCAGGGCATAATCCGTTTTGGCCGCATGCAAATGAACTCAAAGTTTTTAGCTCTACCGGCCCCATATTACAGGTTAGCCTATGCGGCTCGCAGGCCTCTGACTTGTTTAACATCCTTAGATAGACATAGGGAGTAATTTTTAATGCATTTCTAATGGTTTTTTAAAATTAGTTATTCAAAATAATTAAAAGTATTGTTTTTTTATTTTAATAAATTAATTTTTTTACTTAATTTTTTAGTTTTTCTATTTTAATCATTTATTGATTAAAATATTTTTAATATTTATTTATTCTTTAAAATTAAAATTAAATATGATAAAAACAAAAATAAATATAATGAGAGAAAATATAATATTTTAATAAATAGAGAGTAATAGTATTAGATAAAATGTAGAGAGCTATTATTTATTTTATTAAAATTTTAATTATAATATAGAGTCTAAAAACATAATTTTTAGGCATATTTATTAAATTGACTCTTTAAATTAATTAAAATATATAGAGAGAATCTACCAATAGTTTTCTTATTATCCATAAGTAAAGAGTTAAATATCAAAATATTACTTTAATACACTTTTTATTGAAGTCTTCATATTTAAAGAATATTATAGTCACTTTTTATTTATAAAAATAACAATTTTACTATTTATATTATATAATATTAATTTTATCTTTCCTTACATTTATTCTCTCATGTGAGTTAATAAAAAGAGTAAACAAAATTTTAAAAATATTATTTTAATAAAAATAAAAACAATATAAAGAATTACATTAGAGTTAAATTTATAAAATGACCTTTTACATCTAAAATTTTTTTTACTTGTGAAAAAAAGATAAAAAGTAATATTAAAAATGCTCTATGTAGATTAAAAAAGTGTGTAAAATAATGAATATTTGATAAGAAAAATATAGTACTTTTAATGGTACAATGTGGATTATGGTGGCCATTCCTACTGTACACACACGCATTAACATTAAATCTGCTAGAATCCAAGTTTTTCATGTCCCTATTATCCACAACAAGTTTGTGCAAAAACAATCTTCAATTTATGTAGAATTAGAATAATAATACAAATGTAACGGGATGTATTTTTGTTCAAATTTCTAAAATCGCATTGAATTTAAATTGATTCCTTAAAATGACTCCACCTAATAAGGGGTGAGGCAATCAGAAGTCTGAGTCGTACACCCAAGCAACAAAAATCGTGAGCGTTTATAGAATAAGAACGGGCTTTACTGGACATTCGCCTCGCCGAAAAAAAAATGGTTACATTACGAAACGAAGTTAGAGATCAGATATCAAGATATCTTAACGCCAATAAACTGCACCAGTTTTTTTTTTTTTTTTAAAGGTAAAGCATAGCCACTAGAAATGCCTCCACCGCTATCCGATGCAGTCCACGGGAAGAGTTGCAGTCCAGAAATTAACCTTGAAAGGCTCACAGACAAAGCCATGGCATCGGACAACTTCAGTTAGATTTTTTTTTCCTTGCATAACTCTCCAACCATATTAGCTGGGCATTGGAACCTTATTAACATGTCATGTATGAGTAGAAACTTATCAAGTCATAATAATACAGATTTTGGCTTGTAATCGCATTGAAGACATCCAACACTTCCAATACGGCGCCAGAAGCCAAAATGTTCCCAACCATCCTTCCACAGCCAGAGTTTCTATTGAACACTTCACAGAACTCTCCAACCATAAAGGCATTGAACACATACAATACTTTTCTACTCTTAAGTCTCAACCATCCTTGCGGTGCTTGAGTTTCTGTTCTAACACTACACAAAACTCACCAGCCATACTTGGCTTGTGTTTCAGCCTTGGTTAGGAAACCCCTTGAACGCCGCTCTGCAAGTTCTGTCTCCTTCTGTTTCATATCAAAGAATAATGAACCGATTTGATGCTTTCTCTTGTGCAGCTTTGAAGGTTTCCCCTTTGCTGAGACAGGCTACAAAAATAAAAGAATAAAAAGATATAATACACATAGCTAAACAAGAAACAACAAAGATATCTTCATCAATATAAGGGCAACTCTCCAAAGCTACAAAAACAGTCAATTTCCACGCCAGCAGAGAACAGGTAGTAACTTAACAATCTTTGACAAACAAAGTATACAATATAATTTGTTTGATAAGTCACAAAATATACAATATAATCAATTCCTGCTTCCAACCTCACATGTTATTTGTAAATAATAGTTTGAACTGTGACTTGTGTTGCAAGGAGATTTAACAATTATGAACTTAACTTGATTATTTATTTTCTGCATTACAAGATCGTAAAAGCTGGTCACATATGTATTGAAATTGATGTTATTTATCCAGTATCATTTTTATCATTTCAATTGCCAATAAATGATTGTTTTAGTTCTTAACAAAACATTTTTTTGAAGCAGTTCAGTAGGAATTTGAAGGCCAGGCCTAGCGCAATGGTAGAGTTGCTCCATTGTGCACCGGTGGTCTTGTTGAAGGCTGCCTAGATATTCCCTCTCCTCAGACCCTATAGTGTGAGGGCTTTGTCAATGGGTACATTTTTTAAAAATTAAGACTTTCTACCACAAACTTAATAAGTGCAACACTAGAAGAACCAGCCAATTCAACTGATGACATATGTAATATAATTGTAAATGATTTTTCATAGCAACACTATATAGGATCCAAGTTGGCTAAGAGAACAGTTTTTGAAATTGAATATATGTTTAATCTAGGTACTCCCAGGATTTAGAGTTTTGAACCCCATGCCCCTACCTAGGACAGGAAACTACTGCACATGTTGATACCCCACATCCTACGCTTCAGATGATGAAGCTGCAGGGATGAAAAGTTACTTATGTTTGTATTAGATATCTATAACACAAGCACTAATGGGAGAGTAGAGAGGATGCCAAGCTGGAAGAGGCTCCATCTTTAAAAAGGTGGAAAGACCACTGTAATAAAATGGTCAGCTCAGTGGAAAGCAGGCCGTGAGAGTGCTTTGGAAAACAGTCAGCCGAGTTAAATCAATATCAGCTTAAGAGGTATTCATGGAGAATTAAGATTGAGAGAAATATTTATAGAACAGAGAGTTGTGGTGAAGTATGATGAGTAATGGTTGGTCTATAGGAGTCGGTATTTGGAGATTTACTTTGTTGTTTATGGGTTAGGGTTTAAATAATAAATTGCCAATAGCATTCATTATTTCATTAGCAGAAAGATGAGGAGATCATGCCTCACGCTTTCCACAAATTTATGCATCAGGTTTTAACGGGAAGTTTGCAGACTTTGATACAGTAGCAGAGAGCGATTGTTGTCTGAGCTGAGTTTTCCCCTTATCAGCATTTAAATTTGTTGTTTGCTGGATACATTGCATGGGATTTAGGAACTAGTGCAGGACATTTTAGCTGGGATAAAAATTAGAGCTGGTAAATTTTCAGTTAAGCCTTTTTAGATCAGAATATTTATTGTGTCACACAGCAAGGCGTCATTGGAAATGTCAATGATGCTCTTTCTCAGCCTCCCAACTACCTTTGTTCACCTGGATGGCAGACAGCTTCACGAATGAGATTTTTTATGGTATACAGTTGATAATAGCTTTCTCGACAAGAAAGAGGGGTTTGGTGTTGTACTGGCATATAGATTCTATGTTTAAAGGAAAGGTGAGTGTTAGTACCTGCTTATGCACCTTTCACTGGCACTAGTCATCCTGTTTGCTTAGCCTTATTGCAATCATTAAGCATTAAGGAGATGTTTGATACTTATTTTCGGTGTTGTGTTTTGAGTTTTATAACTTTTTATTTTATGGGAGTTAAAGTTTGAATTTTGATTTTATAAAATAAATTCTATTTATTAGGAGAGAGCATGTGTTTTTTTAATTATTTTTAAAATTTATATTTCACAAAAATTTAAAAAATATATGATATGCACAGAAAATAAGAAAGAGGAAAGAGGGAAAAATATAAAAAATAATAAATTAAATCCCATACAAAAATTGAGATTAATTTTAAAATTAGAAAACAACTAAAAGATATTTTCAAAAATAACACACTTTATTCAAACCGGTATTTATATCCCTATCTCAAATCACATATAAAACATCTCACCTTTTTTTATTTCAAAAAAGAAGGAACCTACCTTTTTTAAAAACAAAAAACAAAGTTATGCCTGAAAACAGGCATGACCAAACAGCACCTATGATTCTCACCACATATTGGTCCTTCAATTCTTAACAGTGGAAATTTCTTGCATAGATTATGAGGTTGCTTCTAAAAATTGTTCTCAATGATTTTAAGTCTCGCTTGGGGCCTTGTGGGGGCAGTACTAAATGTCATTATGTGTATGATTTTCTCACTGTTATAAGACTAGCATATAAGATAAGTGTGAGGGTAGGGGAGGTGAGTAGGTTAACATTCCAGAATAAGTTATTAAATAACCATTTGCCCTCACTTCATCTCATTTCTGTCCCCTATTCGCTACAAAGCTGTAACAATGGTTCTCTCTCTCCCCTACTAGTTTTTTTTTTTTTAAATTTTCTTTTCAAAACTTTCAGCTGGCCTGATCACCCAACCTTCACCGCAAAACTAACTATTTTTCAACTGACCCCAGCCTATCTCATTCCAACTCAGTCCAATAAGCTCCATTTTCTTTAGTCCACTACTTAAGGACATTGAGTTTGAATTTTAATATGTTACAACACCATGGACCATTTAACCAAACTAATTCCAAGGATAAAGAATTAAAAAATATATATATTGAACACCACCAGCTGCTCGAAACCTTTACTGGTTTCCCCAGCAATTATAATTTCACTACCAAGTCATAACAGGCTAGTGAAACCACACTAGTTGTGGTGATAGAGATGAGTCAGATCACCCATTGTCAATTTTAAATTTTTGTACAGTTATACCTGTGCTGGACCATGCATATATTAGGAACTCAAGCATCTTATCACAACACAAAGTATGGATGGGTATGCATATCTAATTATCTATTATCTAACAGTGTAAATAATGCTAGTGATTTTGATGGCCCAAATAGCACAACGACCTGCAATGTTTAAATTAATGAGTAGCACAAAATCCTTTGAAGGCCAAGTTAAAAGAGTAAATGTTACATATTGAATACCTGGTAAGAGGGCCCAAATGCCACCCCAGTTAGCTTGCTCTGATCCTCCCTCGGCCGGTTCTTGATCAACTCATCCTGTTTGACCTCAACTATAGTTGTTGGAATCTCATTCCGTCCTCTCTTCCCTGGCACTTTGACTACATTCTCAATCATCCCCACGGCATAAGATTCGGGTGTCATAGCCATTGTACTGGAACCATTGGCCCAGTTACTCTCAGACCCACCATAACTTCCATAGCTATCATAATGATCGTAATTCTGATTTCCCGGGACCCAGCTTGAATGGTTGACTTCTATTGAAGCAGCGCCAACAATGCCTCCGTCAGAACCCGAAACAACAGGCGGTGTCGCATCAGTCCAGTTGATCTCATGGTCCCCAAATTCCGCGTCAACACCTGCTCTGGACGCTTCATCTTCTGATTTAACTTCATTGAAACCCGATGCTTCCAAAACGGACCTCCGACCGGACCCAGACCCAGACGAGGGGAGGGCGCCGAGAGCCATCTTGGTGTTCTTAGGGGCGGGAATGCTGGACAAGAAAGACATGACGGAGGACGGTCCGAGGGACGATTGGGATCCCATTTTGGTCGGCCTTTTCGGTTCTTCATCAGCATCGTCGTCCTCGTCATGGCTTTCATCGTCGTCCTTGTGGGCTGCGAGATTAGGGTTTATGGGGAGCTGGAACTGGACCACCCGTTTGGGAGGGGGGACGGGAGAGGAGATGGTTGGGGTGGGGTTAGGGTTAGGGTGAGGGTCAGGGTTAGACCTTGGGGGAGGGAGGGAGGAGAAGAAAGAGGGAGGTTTGGTGGGAGCGAAGGTAGGGTTTGGAGGAGGCTCATGGGCGGGAGAATTGGGGCGTGGGAATTGAGGAGGGTTTGATTCTGGTTCTTCATCGTCGTCGCCGTGATGGTGTTGGTGGAGAATTGAGGGGTTTGGAGGAGGGAGAGAGCAGAGGAGAGACGACGATGGTGATGGTATTGGTTTTGGGGGTGGGAGGGAGAGAGAGGAGTGATTGTCTTCCTCTTCGTCTGATGAAGCATAGCTTGCCAACAAAGAGTCCATCAATATGAGAGAGAGAGAGAGAGAGAGAGAGAGAGAGAGAGAGAGACCGTGGGAGCGAAATTTGCTATTGTGGAATGCGCCAAGAAAGACGATTTGCTCCCCTCGGCGGCCTTTTATATGAGTTGTAGAATTTCATTTAATCTGCACCGTTAATTTGAACCTCCAAGGATACGATCCATAATCCGTATTAGAGTTCTTCACAACATCTCTCACGCACACATTACGTAAATATACATGGTGATAATGTGAGTTCATATGTTTGATCAGATTGTATTTTTATTCGTTACAGTATCTGTTACGTGACTTATGTTACATAATCAAATAGCTGAGGTTTTACCTACATACTATTATACTCGAGGGTAACATTAAATATTAACTACTAGATCCATATTCCTTTTTTTTTTTTTTTAAATTTGAGTTGCTTCATAAATTTATTTTTACCTGATATTGTACTATTGTGCTATTTAATTGAATATTGATTATTAGGGTTTTGATTTAATTTTTTTAAAATGTATGAATATTTGATTAGTGTTAATTTGATGTTTATGATGTTTATTGTATTGTTAATTTGTAATTGTGTTGTGGTTATATTTGATACTTGTGGTGCATGCACTTATATTACTGTTATTACAAAAGATGAATTTATAATAAAAACTTTAAAAATTCTTCTTCTTATTATTATTATAATACTTATTTTAGTGATATTTATAATGAATATTAACATCCTTGATAGAACTCTGGTGGTTAGCAGCAGCAACAGCCACGTCTTCCACTTCCAGCATATTAGCCAGCCCATGCGGCAACAGAGAAAATAGCCCCATGACCGAGCTCTACCTCTCTCCTTTTGATGAGGGCAGTGCTGTGAATGAATAATGGTTGAAGCTGAGGGCAACTTCGACATTTGATGGAATGAGTTAAACCCCAGCTAGTGGTTAACATGAAATTTTTTATTTATTTTTTAAATGATATTGTGAACTAACAAGAAATTGAAAGATTTTTGTTAATCTACTGTTATATACTAATTAATTAAACGTAAATAAATTTAATATATTCATCTATTTGAATTTCAGATTTTAATACATATAACACAAAAAATTAAAAATTAAAATTTATTGTTCATATAAACAACAGAAAGTAACAAACAAAGAGTTTATCATAATATTTTATAATTAATTTATGTGTTTTCATATTTTGAAACAGTTGTATGATAGTTTCATTATCAATGTTATAAAAAATATTTTTATCTATATAGACAATCAAGTTATCATTCACTCATTTGATTTGATTATTCACAATGTTCATAAAAAAGAATGCTCTTTTATAATGATAGTCGTAATTGATAAAATTAATGTTAAAGTCACCAACAAATAAACTAATGGATATCTTATATTTTTATTAGTCTAAATTATTTTCTAGGTAAGATCACAAATTCTTTCAGTCTTGAAAACTCAATGTCTTGGGCAAGGCGAATAAGTTTTATTTAGGCTAAATTTTTGTAGGCTTTTTTAATTATACATTAATTATTAATACTATTGTATTAATAATTTGCTTATCCTGGCCGCATGCTAATAAAATATACACATATAATTTTTCTTATACTAATAAGTTCAGGATGGACATTTGCCGATGACTAAAAGCATATATTTCATATTTTATTTTTTAAAAAATGAAATGGACTATCTTTATCCCATGCCACTTTCAATATTAGAAACTACATAAAATGTAAGAATTATCTCAAATGGCACGTAGGTCTATCTTTGTTGAAGGCATCATTGGGGGTTTTTCTTTCTTTCTTTTCCTATTCATCTAATCTAATATGAGAAGCATTACATTTGTCATTAGTCCACAAAATGGGTTAACCTATTGATTCATTTATGAATATACTTTCTAAGCTTTTATCAAAGTTACATTATTATAATTAAAAGGTGTGTTTCTTACACCTGGAGTAAAGGGTGGACAAAATCAATTAGATGTGACATTATAAATGTATGGAGGCCTTAGACTTCTAGTAATCAAGTGTTTGGGAACAATTATTGTTTTTTTTTAAATTTGATTATAATACTATTCATTCATACAAAGTGGGGACATCCACGTCATTTAGTCTGCCATTAAACTCTTGATTCAAAGGGAATAATTTTTTTTCTTTTTTTATGGAGCTTGGCTTTGGGTTGAGTTGTTATTTTTCATTTAAGCATTTGAGTGCTAGGCAAGGGCAAGAACCTCACCTTCATGACTATAAAGGTTCTAAATATATATAATGATTCTAAACAAATGATCTTGAAAGTTTACATCGATGGTGTTTGTTATTTAGATTTAACTTCTTTTGATGAAGGGATTTAGGCACAACAATCCAAAATACAACTCAAAGAAAGTCATTGGATTTTTGAAGGAAAATGTTTATGGGCTTAGTCATAAGAGATAGATGATATCTGTTATGCAGTATGTTGATCAATTAATCAATGCATGATTAAATGATTATGAGAAATTCATCTCTAATTCAAGAGACTTTGATAAAATAAAACAAAAGCTCAAAGAATAAAATAATAGATTGTAATGTATTGATATCTAATACAATATGTCTAGTAGCCTATTTATAGCCTTCATGAAATTACGAGGCTTATAATGATAATTAAAAATCTAACAATAAAGTGAAAACTCTAAATTAGCATTTAATTAGTTTAGAACAATGAAAAGAAAACAATTTAAGGTATTTAATTAAATTAATCTAATAAAAGAAAAGAAAACTAAGTAATAAATTAATTAAAAATAAATAAAAATTACATCAATCCAGCTTCTCTCTCCTTCTCAAATCTCATGTCATGCTACATCATACGAAGCATAATCGTACGACTTCAACCTAATCATCATAGAGTTTGAAGCATGATCATATTAGTGGCACTCCATTAGTTCGTATCCCATTGGATTGTACTCCTTTTGATTGTATAAATATTAGCTGTATAGGTGTGATTGTACAACCACTGATCCTATTCCCATAGCCTCCATCATTCACCTCCACTTGGAAAAAAAAAACTCATCCTCTTGTTATCTTCAAGATATCCTAAGCTCGAGGGTATGGATATGACTTGAATTGTAGTGATTTGCTTGAAGTTCATGTTCCATTTGCCATACATAACATCTCAACACGATATTTGTCCTATCCCTTTACAACCTAGGCCAACAATATCGCTCCTTCACTGCATCAATAGTTTTATCTCTTCAAAGATGTTTTGTTAGACTACCACCATATAAGTCTCGAATAACTTTTTCAAATAGAAAAGTAGGTACATAAGACTACGTTGTCTACTTTCTATAAGAATGTCATCATGAATATGAAATTCTTCACATGGTAATCACTACAGACGTTTATCTATCTCTTTAAAATCATAATCTTCTACATATAGATCCTTCAAAACTTTAAAACACATAATTTTAACATTAAGGGTCTTCATTAAATCTACTCTTTAACTCAAAGCATCAATCACTTTATTCTTTTACTATGACTTATGAATAAACTTACAAGAAAATTTATATATAAAACTAACTACCTAACACCCATATCACTTCGAATATGCTTTTAAGTGCTCAAATACTTTAAAGCCTAATGATTAGTATAAAAAATAAATTATCTGGCTATGAAATAGTATTCCCATGTCTTCAAAGCTCTTAGAACAATATATAATTCTTTGTCGTATGGAGCCCACTTCCTTTTAGCTTCACATAACTTCTCAATAAAAATTACAATAAACCTCTTCTCATCACATAAATAAACTTAAATTTGATAATAACGGCTTCTCAAATCAATTTTATCGAATACAATCACTCTAATTAGTTAATCAATCATATAATCTAATATATGTGTTATAAGTGATCATGTTGATCGCCTCAATATCAATACAAATTCACTAACTCTCATCTTTTATTTTGGTGTCAACAAAGTTAAAACTGCATATAGACTCACACTAGCTTGAATGTATCCCTTACTAGCTTGAATGTATCCCTTACTCAATAATATCTCTTCTACCTTCTCCTTCCAGATCTCATTTTATTTAGGACTCATCTTGTAATCAGGCAATTTAGATAAAGTTGCACCATGAACCAAGTTAATATGTATTGGATATTCTACATAGGAAGTAGTCCTCTTAGCAAAGTGTTAGGGATTACATCCTTGAATTCTTCTAATAAATCCTACACCTTGGAATGTGATTCTTCACTAATTCTGTGTTATCATTCTCATCTTTCATTATCAACAAATATATCATCTCAAATTTCATCATACAAAACAGTTTTGGCATGCATAACCCATGAATGACACCAATCAGATTCATAAATTCATGTAGAACATGGAGTGCAATCATCATCGTCACACATAATCATAATCATCCACATATAACATTTCAAGGCTGTTGGATCCTCATTTCAAGGACACCATCCACATAAACATGTTGGCATGGAGGATCCTAATAAACTCTGCTGTGATCCTTGAGAATCACTGTTTTCATGTGAGTCTACGGAGTTATATCAGCATAACCCTGCAAAAATGGAGATTTGATGAGCAAGGCATACCTGCAGATTCAAAAGGTTCTTTCCAAATGATAACTCTTCATCCTATCAATCACAAGGTTTACACATGCACATGACAGATTCAACGTGGCGCATAACTTTACCCGTTAACCGTATTCAATCATTCAGCACTTCTTTGATGGACCTTTGCTGACAAAAAGAAACCTCAAGGGGTGCGATTTCTGCATGTTATTCTACATTAACAATGGCCGTGTGAGATCAGACAGAACTCCGAGCATAGTGGTCTGGAATTCAAAAGATGGCCGCAGTGAAATGGCAGTACCAAATAACAACACTATCTGTCCTCAAACAGGCTTTGACAACCCTCATATGGGTGACACCAGCCCATCATGCTGCAGTTAACTCTGGCCAATGACCATGCGGATTAACCTCCAAACCGTCCCAATTCATGTCACAAGCTCATTCCAGATGAAGGGAGACCAGAATTTGTGGTGCTCGGTATAGGCTTCTACGCACATCAAATGAATTATATCTCGGCCAGAGGGCATCCTCACATAATGAATAGGTTCAACAGAGGTTTACAAGTTTAGAAAGCAACTTAAAAAGATGGAAGGAAATACAAATCCAAAGCTGAGGAACAGAAGAGGTGGCATCACTGGAATGGGAATTCCGACAGCATAAACATTTAAATAACCATCCAACTTCTCAATACATCTGTGATATCAAATTGGTTGAGTTTGAATTCCGAGTAAATAATCCATTCCACAATTCCCATTTAATGAAAAAAAAATTAATATCAATTCCACAATCCAACTTTTTTTTTTTTGATGAAGTGGGGTGGTTTGATTAAATAAATCTTCATTAGAGAGAAAGAGAGAGAGAGAGAGAACAAGCTGAAAACTTTTTTAAAAAACCCCAAAGCTTCAAAAGTACACTAAAAACCCTACCAGGCAACTGTGGAGCCTGCAGAAGGGATCGAACCTCAGGCTATAAGATTGCCAGGTTCCACCTTCCAAACTCTCTGGATATCTCATCCATTTGATGATTGATTAAAGGATCAACATCTCTTCCCTGCAGAGAAGAAAAGAACACTGTTTTTTACAACCTCAAAGCTTATCAAAGTCTATCATATAATCATTCCAGTAAATCTCTGATGGTTTTGCATCAAGATAGATAGGATCTTCAGAAACGACTTTGTCCAAGGAATCTGCCAAGTTTTTTTCCCAAAAGCCCAAACTGCAGGCTCTTCTGTAAGTTCCATACCCTGTTACTCTTAGGCCTTCTGAAACCATCTCCTTCAACGTCTCAGAAAGCCCTATTCCAGCACCACCCATTACTTCCAGAAAAATTTTGGACATACCTGACTGCCAGAAGACAACAATGGCACAACTATTATCAACCAACCGAATGTCAAATTCTTCAGAGAAAATGTCATGGGAACCACACAGTAGGCTCTTCAAGACCCCAGCGGACATCCCACCACCAAAACCCCACAGGAAAACCAAATCATTGCTGCTCACTTTTCTGGTGTTGCCGGCCCAAATTCTGACATCCCTGTCAAGTGGATCCCGAGAGGAAGCACAACACGGATTAAAAATGTTTGCATAGCCTAGGAGGGATGAACCAAGGTGACCACTGTTATCAGGTTGAAGAGAATTAGGAAGGATCTTCAGCAGAGAGCAGAGTTTTGCAAACAAATGACTAATCCTCAGAACATTCTGCCCATGAGTCTTGCCTTCATTTTTGATACCTAGCAAGCCAAACATGAACTTTTTATGCAATAAATCTAAAGTCAAACAGTGTATAATATAATACATGGTTTTTCATATCCAAGTACAGATAAAGCAAGCAATATTCTAGTTTCAACTATATAAATTTGTCCATGATATCAAATTGATAAAACAATATCCATAACTAACCTTGAGGAATATCAATATCAATGGGTACAATGAACCTTCTTGTTAAATAGGAAGCTGCTGATGGTAAATTAGTCGTCTTTCTTGGAGGGCTAATTTGCATCATCAAATGGTTGATATCAACAATGTGAGGAAAGATCGATCGCAAGGAGCAGAGGAACTGATCCATGTTAGGGGGGAGAGTAGCAACGAACTTGGAATGAACAAATGTAAAATCTGTGCAATGCAAAAATAGGAGAATAAGCTTTAAAAAAAAGAAACTAGGGATCAGATACTAGACAAAGCTCAGTTTTTATAAATAAATATCTAAAAATTGTAACTTATATATAGAGATACACCATTAAGGGAGTTGTGGGATACAACAGGTTTCTGGGAAGCAGATATCATATCGATCACCTCTCGGAAACCACGGATTCTTTTATTTTGCTCCTCTTCCAGATTTTGATGCTCTTTCTATAAACCACACACCCGAAGTTACATATTTCTACACTAGGCAAAGGCCAAATATAAATCATCAGCCAAACTTGGTTTTATTTGGCTAATTACCTTGAAATTATCCATGTCCTCACTTGAACTTGTGAACACTACACAGACAGCTTGTGAACTAAGACCTTTTGCTGGGATTATTAAAGGTACAATGTCATCAGAGAACTCAGTCAGGATCTACACAGACGGGTGTGCAAAACATAAATAAAATAATCAGCACAGAAAATATGAACTAAACATATAATTTAATTATCGCAGTACATTATCCTACCTCAAGAACAAGCTGCACTTGCCTCTCATTGCAAACATCAATGTTCAGGCATGGTCTTGATCCATACCGCTCACTTCCTAAAAGAAGTTTTTTAATGGATCTCACTAAAGACTCTGAAACTGACAGACAATTAAAATCTTAGGAAATATATGGAGTATGTCCAATAACATAAGAATGTGATATGCCACTTCTGCTTACCATTATTATTATTATTATTATCATTACATGACTCTTTACATGAATTCCTCCATCGTGTAACCCGTGATTTGACCCTTCCAACAAAAATTGTGTCAGCAGTTGAAGGGGAAGAAGAAGAAGAAGATTTAATGACCTGACTACCAATTTTCACATTCCCTGTTTGAATTTGCACGGCAGACTCCTGCTCTCTAGATAAGTATGAGATGCCTGATGAATAAAAAGAACTCTTTTATGTTGAGCATATGTTGCACATCTACACTAGCACCATAAATTAACATCAAAACTAGAATGTAATAACTTGATATCTGATATAAGAACAGCCAGAAAGAAAGAGAAGGCAAGGAGACTAGGAGATGAAATATAAGATGCAACATTTCAAGGAACTCATGATAACACTTTTTTTTTGGGTGAATCGACTCAAAATATCAAATTATTAAAAAGAAAAAGAAAACATATATGCACATATCAGTGCATATTTCTCCCTCTTACCATCATATATGCAGGCATTGAAGTCAAACCCTTCACTAGCCATAGATGTCAAATTTGATATCTGACATGAAAATGTGTACGATGGGACCCCTAGTTTAAGTTCACCCCTAGGGAACAAATGAAAGTTATACCTGCACAAGAAACCATCATCACTGAACAAATCATTATAAACAACTATAAACAAAAATACACTTTTACATGTGGATAAATGTACACAAGAGAAGCTAGTAAGTGTTTCTTTTCTTTCCTTTTCACTTTCTTCTAAATTTTCTCTTTTTCTCTTCATCTTTTCTTTAACAGTTTTCTGATTTAAATTAGAAGCGTTACATTTACACAAATAATTTTTTTGTTCTTATCTAAAAGGAAAGTTATGATTATAAGTTTAAAAAATTCTGTTTTGGTTAGTTATAATAAATTATATATCCATTGAAGCTTTAAAATATTTAATTGAATGATGGAAATACTTTATTTCATGATTTTTTTTCTTTCTATCATAGCTTCAGATCGATTTCATGGAAATATGTTAATAACCTTTGAACAAGTTATGAGGATGCACTCTACAAAAAGTCCTGAATACTCCAAATTTATGATTAATATTGGTGAAGAGGACTCAGAGTCAGAGGCAGTAAATACAAGATAGTTTCCTCACAATCCCAGCACCCCCAATAAGCCATTTTTCTTGACACTTTACATCTTTTCTCGACAGTTGAAACACAGTATTAGAAGCAAAAATTAAATCTCTTGCTATAACAGTTTCTAGTTGCCACTACCCAGTTCACGGAAATATGTCAATAACCCTTACAAAGTCCTATCTATTGCTTCAGCCTCCACACAATGAACAGTTTCTAGTTTCTACTAAATATGTCAAAAACCCTTGCAAAATCCTATCTATTCTTTCAGCCTCCCAGCAATGAATGATGGGGAAAAAAAACAAACAGACAAACACTTTTCTCACCACTTGCCATCTTTTCTCAACAGCCAAAACACGGGAATAGAAATAAAACAAAAAACAAAAACAAATTGCTTGATAGTTTCTAGTTTCTACTATCCAATGCATGGAAACATATATATAAAGTTCAAAAAAGGCCCTCCAGAAAAACACTACAAAGCATTATATATTCCAAACTATTGATTCATCCTCCCGACAATAAAGAATACAAAACCCCAGTATACCACTCCATTGAACACTTTCTACATTTACTAGAGTCCTGGAAACCAAGCAAAAGATTAGAAACAAACTATCCAAAATCATAGTTTCTTCCCACATAAAATAAACGCGCATTTCTTTCTATCATAGTTTCTGGTTTCTTCTCTTTCAAAAAAATAATATAAAAACTCGAAATCCTAATTTCTAGCTCCTACTACCCAACTCGTGGAAATATAATAATTACTCTCCGACAAGTTATGCGGCTGCACTCTACACGGTACAAGGTCCATTACATGCGCACGCACACACAAGCCCAGTAAGCGAAGTATATATATTCCAAATTAACGAATGAACCTCCTAGCATGAAGAACACAAAACCCAATAATCCAATTGCTCAACTCTTCCAGCATTTTTCAGGAAACCAAACAAGGGGCATCAGGCACAGAAAGTAAACACATTTGACAGAAAAATGGAGAAGTACGGTCACGAATTGGACTCACGGGTGGGCTACAATTTTGGAGGGAGAAGTCCTGATGGAAAAGGGGCAGACAGCGAACTGGAGGACCTGGAAGCGCTCAGCGGCGAACTTGGCCTTGTGGTAGGCGGTGTCGGCGACGTCAAAAGGCTGTGGGCGGTGCCACGCCGCCACGGAAGTACCGGTGTTCTGCAGCGAGACGGCGATGCAGTCGGAATCGGAGATGTCGGTCTTCAGCTCCTCTAGGGCTTCGGCGAAGTTGGACTTGGTGACTTGCTTCACTGGCCATTTTGGGGCGGTCTTCGCGGCGGCGGTGGCGGTGAAGAAACGCTTCAGCGACATTGGAAGTTGTGGGGATTCACTGTTGGATGTTCTGATTATGTTTTTCCTTTTAATGTTTTGTTTTCGAAAACTGTTAAGTTTAATTTAGTGGAGTGTTCTGAACTTTTAAAAATATTATTGTTTTGATAATAAAGCGTCAATAACTTTTCATATTATAAAATGACGAATAATAATATAAATTTTAATTTTGATCATAATTTAAAAGATATAATAAAATTTTCCTAATTCATACGCACCCTTGATTTTGTTAGGACTCATAAGCACAAATTTTAACTTATAAAAATAAGTATAAATTGTTAATACGTTATTAGATAATTAAAAAATATTTTTTTAAACACGCTTAATTTTAATAAGAATAAAACTTGCCTTAAAACCGGAGTAAAGGTACTTACTTCAAACTATCACGATATTATAAAAATTGAGTCCAAGCACAGTTTAGACAATTTATAATCTTTTTGCATAATAATTATAACTAAAGGCTAAAACTGATAAAAAATAACATAATTAATAAAAAATGTTTTTTGTAATCGACTAGTCACAAATGTGGACAGTTGTCATTTATTCGTATTTTTCATATTAGATTATCTTATATACTGTCACTTTATTACAATTATCTATCGATTATGCAATCTTAGTAGTATGTAACATTACTCTTTTACAATTAATCTTATCGTGTTTACAGGAGAACACCCTAACAACCGATATGAAGATAAAATAACATAACTTGCCTCTCTAATCAATGAGTTGTCTCAGTCGATCTTGGAAACCGAATGTATATTGGGATGACCCAACTTTTTTCCCAAGGCCCTAATCCGCATATGACAAAATATGGATTTTGGATGAAAAAAGGAAAGTGAAAATAGATAAAAAAAAAATAAAAAATAAAGTTGTAATTTTTTCCCCTATGGTGTGGTTAGTTATAGTAGCAAAAAGGTTTTAAAAATTTATGAATATGGATAATTTGGATATATAAAAATATTATTAGACTTTTCTCATACCTTTGCATCTGATTTTTGTTTTCCATTGACTTGTAATATTCATACTAGTCTTTCACGTGAAAAGCTATTTTCCATAGCAACTAAACATGTGAGAATTATTTTTTCCCATAGCTTTTCTAGCAATTTGTCACTTTTACATATATTTTTCTATATATAGCTGCTAAACAAAGGATAAAAGCTATTAGCATACTTTAGTAGCATTGTGCTTTTATAGGAAGCTACTTTTAGTTGTGCTTTAAAAAACTATTATAAAAACAATCATATGAATGTTTATTAAACTATAATTTTAAAAGTATTATATATTATAAAAGTATATAATAAGTGTTTGCTAAATAAAGAATAAAACTATTGTGGATATTTAAAAAGTTAAAATAATATTAAATTTTAAATTTTAAACATGCATTCACTTTCCTCTAATCCACGACCATCAACAACTTATTACTAAAGTAATACATGTATTGCTCTTCACCGCACTCATCCTTGCTACACATAGAGACAACAAACATGTAAAGACAATTATGAGAGAGTTGAGGGATTTATGATGATTTTTACACAAGATGATTAGAGTTAATGTTTGTATTTTAGAATTTTCAAAGTTGCTTCATAGTAAAACAAGTCTTAAACAACTTTTGCTTTTATTGTAGAATAGTAACAAATGTTTTTATAAATATTTTTTCTAACTTATCAAATAAGTTTGGTTGTTTATACCTATAAAATAAATAGAAACAGTATTTTAAAAATAATACCAAATATGATTATTATTTTTAAATAGTAATGTGTGAAAATAAAATAAAACTTGTTGGCCACTTTCCTCCTCATTTATATATAAAAGGCATCGATTAGATAGTTGTCTAACAAATCAATTGCAAATAGCGAGAAACTTATTTTAAATCATCATTCACATTATATTATTAATTTTTTTCATAAATCTTTGAGTGATTTTCTTTAATCACATATTACCTTTAGCGTGAAATGATTAAACTATTTCTTAAAAATAATAATAACTTTTTTAAAAAAAATAAACCCCTTTTAGTTGTCAACGTCTCTTTATGACCCAAATAAATATGTTGGGTGTGAGTATCTCCTTATAGTTTTAATAGTTATACTAGATTGGATGGGTTGGGTGACAAGTATGTGTGATTTAATAGAAATATCTTTGTGGTAAACTCAAATCTCCATAGTCATAAAAGATGAAACTCTTTCTATTTCTTTTAGTTAATCTTATAGTAACATTAATTATATTATATTATATTTTAAATATTTAAATGTAATACATTTGCAATGAAATTTTAATAAATGATTTGAAATGAAAAGAGACAGGAATAATGAAGTTTGGATTCGATGGTGAGCAAAGTCGGCTCACTACCGTAGTTATATGTTTTATTTCAAACTCTATTGATTATTGTTTCAAAAATTGATTGTTGGATTCAATATTTATACGGTATGTATCGTACCTGTAAAATTTTATGGAAATATAATGGCTATTTTTTGAACAATCTAGAGATAAATAAATTAATTATCTTTAGCTTTTTTATAATTAAATCATCGTGAAATTAAATGAATATTTAATATAATAGTCAGATTTTGAAACAAATATCGATAAAATCTGAAATAAGCCAGATCACTATTATAGTAAATTAGTCTTGCTCACTAGCAAATCTAAACTTGGAATAATAAACATATTGCAACAAAATTATCATAGAATAAAACTATCGCACACATTTCAAAACTAAAGAGCTACACCTTTTCTCATTATTAATACCCCTAGCTCTTTCATGTTTTTTTAAATTCTCCTATGCGTAAAATAAAAAATAAAAAATAAAAAAAAATAAAAATATTATTATCATCTTTTAAAATTGTAAAGGTAAAAATAATTTTATATTATTTTGTAAACTTTTATGTTTTATACTAAAAATAATTATTATATTTTAAAAACATAAAAACAAAACAAAACAAACATTTACATGTCATTCCATTCAATCCAAAACAATTATTTATTTATTTTTTTAGAACCCAAAAATCATCTTGCTACCATCCAATCAATCATGCAATCAAAGCACGAGACCGAAAAAATTTATGACAAGTGTTGAAACATTATAGAACTCTCATGTCCACTGAAATAGCTAAAATTAGAGAATCCGCGTCCACTAAAAATAGCCGAAATTATGTTTGTTTTTTTCTGTTTTTTATTTTCATTTTTTAAATGCAATAACTGCTTTTAAGTATATAAAATATAAAACTAAAAATAATAAAATATTATTTTCATTCTTTATGACCAAGTAAAAACAAGCTTTTATTTCTTTTAATTTTTAATTTTTTTTACTCAAAAACAGATGTTACATTTGAAAAACGAAAACAAAAAACACCCAATCAAACATATCTAGACCGAATTACCACCAAATATAATAATGATGATAAAATATTATTTATAATTAATATTTGATAAATATGTTATTTAAAGTTATAAAAAATGAGCAGATAAAAATTTGTAAAATAACTTTTATATCTAAATTTTAGCTACCACTATCTTTTTTTTTCTCTCAAACATCTGAAATCGAGTTTTAAGAGTAAATATTTGATTTTTTTTTAAAAACCTAAACAACTTCTAGTAATTTTTTTTAAAACAATATTAATTTGATAAATAATAATCATTTAATTTTAATCTTATAAAATATAATTATTTATAAATATGAATTCAATTCACAATCCAATAAAACTAAAGCAAAATTCTCTGTAAACATAATAAACAAATTAAAAAATTCAAACAGCTCCCATGATTTTTATTACCCCACGCTCTCCTTGCTTTCCACATGCCGTTTGTAAAGTGGATGATGGAGGGCCGGTGTCCGTCACTCACAAGATTTATCCTCGCGCACTTCGCGACTTCGCGTGGGCATTCACTCACCTTTCTTTTATCCACGCGACCAAAAGGTCAATAATACCGTTTCCTTCCATTATTTTTGTTTAAAGAGCGCACTAGTTACGATCAGTGTTACGGCATATTTACATCACCAGCAGATATGCAATAAGTAATATCAGTATTTTTTTCATGCTTAAGTGTGCTTTCAAATTATTGTTTGAGTCTTAATTTTGAGCACGGGACATCATATGCGCTCATGCCTTGCTTGAGCCTTAAGTTCAAACAAGCTTCAAGCAAGTATCGAACAAGCCTTGAACCGTCATCGATCGTCTCTTCTATGGTTAGATTTATAGTTTCTGGGTTCCGTTAATTATAATTTTTAATAAAAATTTTAAATGATCATAACTTTATCATTCTCTAATTTTTAAAAAACATATTCTTTCGCCTTCAAATTTAAATTTTATGTCATATTTCTACCTTCTCCTTGCTATGCTATGTTAGAGATACCTCCCTTATTATTTCGCTCTATTTCTATATCTCAAATGATGCACAGCACCTTAAATTTTAAATAATTTCACCGACATAATATATTATTTTTTCTAAAACGTAAAGGAGGCGTCCCTTCCATTCGCCATGCGTGCATCGCTTTTGGGCGTGCGTCAATAAATAATAATCTCTCCTTATCGAACATAAATAATTTAAAATTATAATTTAAAAAACAGAAATTCAGCCAACCCATGCTGAAGGTAAAACCAGAGGTCTCTACGGCTCTTCCCTCGCCTGGACCAACCCTGTGAGGGCAAATTTGGTGTCATCATTGATCCTTGTTCCCAACGTTTGGTGTCATTATTGATCCTTGTTCACCACGGTTTTTATTCCTTCACACCTGGTTACTGTGAGAGGAAGATTATCTCTCTCGCCCTCTTGCCTTACAAGTGTAGTATGAGACGTGACAGTGGTCCTATTTATAGTTCCGTCGCTATATAAGTAGCTCAACCATCTGGGTTTTTTGAGACAAGAGACGCAAGTGGCTGACCCAACAGCCATGGCCAAGAACAATCTCCTCTTCGCCCTTCCTGCAATGGTTTTATTGTTCCTGACCCTCTTGTTTGTGGCTGCTGAATCTGCCCCTGATAGTGCCCTCATAAAACAAATCCCTGGGTTCCGTGGGACTTTACCCTCCAAACACCACTCTGGGTATCACATCATATTTCCAGTTGCCACCCACTCATTTTCTGATTCGCTGCCTTCTGTTTCATTGATTCGAGGGCTGTTTTTGTTTTTGTTTTTTTTTTCTTTCGAACTTTAAAGATATGTGACCATAGATGCTGTCCATGGGAAGAACTTGTTCTACTATTTTGTAGAATCTGAGAGAAAGCCATCAGAGGATCCAGTGGTTCTGTGGCTCAATGGAGGACCCGGTTGCTCAAGTTTTGATGGGTTCGTGTATGAGCACGGTATTGGTGCCTCCAATTTCTTTTATTTAGCGTTCACTTTTTACCTGCTAATTTTTTTACCAAGTAATCCTTTTGTTTTTATTTTAATATATATTTTTGGGCTTGGATAATCTGTTTTTTAATGCTCCTGGGTGCTTCGGAGATATTGCTACTATTTTACGACTAGTAAGTTTAATAGCACCTTATTCTAATTGGGTATTGCATAGGAATCAAATCGATTATTTTCCCTTTATTCTTCTCACTATATAATTTTGTTTGCCCCCCCTTAATTATTTTTATTATCATTTGATGTCGTGATTTTTGAGCAATCAATGTTATGAAACAAAAAGATGCATTCCTCTTCTGAAAATGTGAATCCGGTTATATATGTGGTCATAAAAATGCTGTAACCAACAAGTTTTCCATTTTAGTGGACTAGTTGGGGCTACTTGGATGTCTCCTTGAGTTAGATTCAGAGCAATCCCATTAGTATGGAATACCTTTTTTTGGTCATTGTTTTTGTTTCTGATCGAGTTGAATTTTGTTCACTTTCTTTTAAGGTGACAATGATTGTCTGAATTTGAAAGAACTTCACCATTTTTGTGCAGGACCATTCAATTTCGAAGCAGCAGAACCTCTACCCAAACTGCATCTTAATCCATATAGCTGGTCTAAGGTCAATAGTTTTGCCTAAGCGATATTGACTAAGTACATTTTTATAAGTTCATTATCATGTATTATGAGTTGATTTTGATGTTTGATTTTCAAAAAATATAACCATCTATTTCTTATTAGTTTTATTAAGACATATATATTTGAATTTCAGGTTTCTAATATTCTATATGTGGACTCTCCTGTTGGAGTTGGACTTTCTTACTCACGCAATAAAACAGATTACAAGACCGGAGACTTGAAAACTGCCTCTGATACACATACATTTCTGCTAAAGGTATAGCTTAAACTTAGCTGTCTGTAATCTGTGTGCCTTTTTACTTGCATTTCTTCAATGTTAATATGACTGTATGTTGTTTTTCAATCAGTGGTTTGGAGAATACCCAGAATTCCTTCCAAACGAGTTTTTTATTTCTGGAGAGTCATATGCTGGAATATATGTGCCAACTCTTACTTCTGAAGTAGTGAAAGGTACTTTCCCCAAATTCTCTCTACATATCTATTTGGATTAAAAGTTGAGCTGTAGCTTTTGACCTTGACAGGAAATCAAGCTGGTTTGAAACCCAAAATTAACTTAAAGGTGTGTCTTTGGAACCCTGTGACTTTAACTCTACATTTGCAACCCATATTTGAATTTCATTATGTAAATGGTGCAGGGTTACTTGGTGGGAAATGGGGTCACAGATAATGAAATCGATGGGAACGCTCTTGTTCCATTTGCTCATGGGATGGGGCTCATCTCAGATGATCTATTTGAGGTTAATGCATCTTGCTTCTCATCTTGATTTTGAACAGTTCATGTTTGATATTAATTTTTTTTGAAACTTTATTTGCCTATGTAATTATGTAAAGAGTAATCTAGTCAATTAAGTCTAAAGGACAATTAAAACTCAATTTTCTGAACATATTCAGAGCCATGCCATATCTATTTTAAGTCTGGAAACTACTTTATTTTCTATGGAAGTTGGCTAGCACCTATTTCCAGCTCTTTCATTCTGTGGAAACAAAATCACTCAAGTCCCATGACTTATTACTCTCTGTTACTTAAAATGTGCGAAATTGTTCATGGTTAAAAGGACACCCATTCTGAATTTCAAAATGGATTCAAATCAGATTGGGTTCTGTTCATTCTTGCAAACAGATTTTACACATATTTTTTTGATTCACATCAGGAGGTTTCAATAGAGTGTCAAGGAAACTACAACAGTCCTCAAAGTGAAACATGTGAAAGTGGGCTCTCAAAAGTTGATGAGGTATTGTCTTAGAAAATTTATATAATTTATTATTAACTTTGCTTCAGATATTTTTTTCATTCTACACAGGACGTTCGTGACTTAAACATATATGACATTCTAGAACCATGCTTCCATGGTGCTGAACTAAAGATCAAAAATGTTAACGAGAAGATACCATCTAGCTTTAGGAAATTAGGTGAGACTGATAGGCCTTTACCTGTAAGAAAAAGATTGTTTGGCCGTGCTTGGCCTTTCAGGGCGCCTGTAAGAGAAGGACTTGTTCGTACTTGGCCACAGATTCTTAACAGCAACAATGTGCCTTGCACCGTAAGTTGTTGGATTTACTATGTTTAAGAATTGTTATGATACTTTGAGGCTGTGTTTATCTTGGAGTCTCATATTTACAATTGGAATTCCATATGTAGACTGATGAAGTTGCGACTTCGTGGCTTAATAACGAGGCAGTTAGGGAAGCAATTCATGCTGAAAATGTAAGAATTTAATTTTCTCAGCCTTGGTAGACCTTGATTAATGTAGCATCTCTTTATAATTTTTTATAGCTAATGCATAGTTATAATATTAAGAGCCTTGTGCCGCATTAGGTAAGCTCGATAGGTGGTTGGGAGTTATGCACAGACCAGATATCATACTACCATGATGCCGGAAGCATGATCACGTACCATAGAAACCTAACCTCAGCAGGAATCCGAGCACTGATATACAGGTGGATTGTGCATCCCCAAAGTATTTATAACTTCTGATATTGCCTCAAAACATGCTTTTGGTGGTTCCCCCTTTGGTGATCAGGACCATTCAGACAAGGTTCCAAATTGAATTGTCGAAGCATGTACTACTCCATGCCCTTAAGTTGTGAAAATCACAATTATTTATGCCACATTTGAGAAATATTTAAATCTTATGAATATTCCCTAATGGCAGGCCTGATACTATATCTTTGCCGAAGGCAGTATTGAGTTGGGCTTTTTTTCCCCATTGAATCTAATAATCTGAAAGACACTAACTTTGTCAGATGTCTATAAATTTGACTGACCTATTGATTTGTTTATGAATATACTTCTGAGCTTTTATCAAAGTTGCATTATTGTAGTTAGAAAGTGTTGATAGTCATTTAATCTTTTGGCAGCGGGGACCATGACATGTGTGTTCCGTACACTGGGAGTGAAGCATGGACGAGATCAATGGGATACCGTATTGTAGATGAATGGAGGGCTTGGAATTCCAATAATCAAGTTGCTGGGTACATCTATTGCATCATGTTTTTATCGACTATAACACTACTCACTCAAGTGGGGCCATTAGGGAAAAGTGATGTGGCAGAATAACCAATATAACTGATAATTTCATTCATAGGTCATGACTGTCACATCACTCTTTCCCTAATTTGTTCTGGCAGCATTACCCTTCTATCAATATCCTGATAGAAATAGAAAATAAATTTAAGTGGCATGTCAAGGAAAAAGAAAATAAATTTAATTTTGTTTCTCACTAATTTCCAAAGGGCAAAATGAAGGACAACTAATGTGGCATAATCATAACCTATATACTTTTGAGGTCACTAAAAGGAGAATGTCATTGAAAGGCCATGATTATGTGAGTTTATTTATTTATTTATTTTTACCCTAACTTTTAGTGGGGTGGTTAATATGAACAACATTGAAGGCTAAAATTTTGATAATTAATGTATGTATGTCTTTTTGGTTCTAATTTGGCTACGAAAGATGAGATTTGATTTTTTTTTTTTTTTGCCATTAAATTCTTGATCCAAAGGGATTGAGTTTTCTTTTATCCTTTCAGAGTGGAGGCTTTGGTTTGACTTGTCTTTGTCTCATTGAATGTAGGTACACGCAAGGCTATGACAAGAACCTCACCTTCCTGACCATAAAGGTTTCAAAAATATACTATGATTTTAAACGATTATTGGAATCTGTTGATGAATTGTAATGATCTTGACGGCTTGCGTTTCTAGTGTTTGATGTGCTTGCTTCAACATATCTTGGTGCAGGGGGCTGGACACACCGTCCCAGAATACAAGCCAAAGGAAGCATTGGATTTTTTCAGCAGGTTTTTGTCTGGGCAAAGAATTTGAAGGAAGATGTTCATGGGCTCAGTTGTGAGAGAGATGCTGCCTGATGCTTTTAATGTTTTGCTTGTGATATTTTGATTCTACATAAATCAAACAATGTTAAATTTATCAAAAACTGTTTTGCTTATTTTACTAGTCCACAGTAATTGTACTCACAATACTCGATATATATGGTCACTTATTTTACTATATATGCAGATGAGGATCCACCCTTTAGGTCTATCCAGTTTCCAACTGATATTTAGCATTTTCCCATTTTTATCCATTTGTGGATGTTGCCATTGCTACTTCCATCAAGTAATGATTATTCAGCCCTGCCAATATACACACTATTCAACCAGTAATTTGGTTGCTTTTCTACAGCATGAAAACCACGCAAAATTGATTGTGCTTAGAGTGTGCAAATTAGGAGGAATAAATTTTTGTTACTAACAACGGGTATGACTATTCAAAACTGCAAGAAAAGTTTGTTTTAAACCTATTAGAGTATTGGTGTGTATTTTCTAAAATTTTAGTTAAATTTAGTAGTTATTTGAATTTTAATAAAATTTATAGTTAAAATATAGATTTCGAGTATAATTTATAGTTCATATTATTCTATTTAGACAAATTTAACTAAAATTTTAGAGTCTACAACTAATACTCTTACCTAGAGTTAATATTGATTTTTTTTAAAACATTGCCAATACACTATTAGACATATATGTATGGGTGTTTTCTTTTTTAGCACTTTCAATACACCACTTACCATGACTAAATATGTATTTGCCTGACGGTGGTATGTTATCAGGTAATATATTCACGTTGCCCTAAAATAAGTAGAATTGAGGAAAAAAGAGACAGATGGAATTTAAACCTTGGCTTATTTATTTTTTCTTCGCTCAAGTGCTTTTCGAGCTTATATCAAATTTAGGTTATTTAACAATATTAATGAGCTCACAATTAGCCCAATTTCAAAAAAAGATTGGTGTCATTAAAACCTAAAAGTGGATGACTCCATTGAGAATACATAACCCCTTGTTATTGAAATATCGTGTAATATGATTAAACAGTTGTTATATATAAATTTATAAAAATACTAAATGAATTGGATTGACTTGTGATTAGTTGGGGTTTGTAAAGGTAATTCTTGTAATAAAGTCACCATCATTGCTATTAATTTATACCAATTCAACAATAGAAAAGATATTTCTGTACGAATTACATACACAATCTATTTGTGAATAAACTTTTTCTTCATTAAAATAAAATAAAAGCTTTTAAAAACCTTGATTCAAGCATGCATGCTCAATAAGTTACAACCCCATTCACAATATCATATCAAGCCAATTCTAAAATTTTCAAAATAGCTAGTAGCCAAATAATTAATTTAATGTTTGGTTATTAATTTTACTGTTAATGAATATCAATTATTAAAATATTCAATTAATTAGTTACAAGTTAACAAATATATGTTGGTAAAATATTCTAAAAGAACGATGTATATAAGGAAAAAAGAACTTGCTTGGACTACATTCTCTTTTATGCTATCCCAAAAATAAAAATGAGTGGCCTCACTTTTAAAATAAAAAAATTACATATAAGGCCTACCTCGTGTGCTTTGCAAAACATGAAAAGAACTAATTGTTCCAATAGGTTCCCCCCCCCCTTTCTCTCTCTCTCAATATATATAATAGAACCAAAACATGCTCATCTTATTTTTTCTTTATATTTAAATTTTTAATAAAAATTGATAATTAATATTACTCTAATATTAATTAAAATATTTTTCTTATTATATAGTAAGACATTATAAATTTTTGGTGAGTTTTAAGTCTTCTTATGCTTTGAAGGTTTTATAATTTTTAAAGATTTTTTGATATGCGAAAATTCACTAATACTTTAAAAGTTTATTGTTTCTTAAAGGTTCTCTATTCAACTTAAAAACTTTGTATCTTCCTTAAGAGTTATATGTCAAATGCTAAAGTCTTTTTTTCCTCCAAATATCCACTAATATAATGTACATTAAAGTCCTCTATTATCATAAGAGGTCCTTTAATTCAACTTCTAAAGTTTAATATTCCTTTTAAAAGTCATTTGATATACATTAAAGTCCCTTGTCATCTTCAAAGGTCCTCTAAGTGATGTTTAAACTTTTTTTAACTACTTTAAGAGTCTTTTGTCGATGTCAAAGTCCTTTGTTTGATATATAAACTCCCCTATTTTTTTTAAGGCTCCTTTGATATAAATTAAGGTCCTATATTGATGTTAAAGTCTTTTTTTTGATGAAATGATATCATCATGCTTAATGAACATCTTCAAGGTCATATTTTCTTTAATTAGCCTAATTATTCTTTAATTGATTTAAACCTACATAAGGTTGGACCTAATTTATGTGATCACTCAATAAAGATCAATCTATAAAATTATTCAAATAGTGCCAAGTTAAATCATCCCATCAAATCCTTATTCTATATTCTCGAATCTTCAAATTATAGTCTTAATCAAATCTAAATCTAGCAGAAACAATCCTGACAGATCAGTTATATTCATGGAAACTCTAAAATGTAATAAACTTTGCAAAAGTATTTAAGAGTCAAAGTCAAATGGTTTTGTTATTAGATTGTCTCTATAGGAACTCTAAAACATGGCGTGAACACTCATCATTTAATTTCATATTGAGACCAGATTATGATTAGAAACACAATGACATAAAGTAAATATTAAATAAATTAAAAACATCCCAATTTTCTAGATCTTGATGGGACGAATTCCTATACTGATAGAGAAAAGAAAAAGCTATTGGGATCATTAATGAAGGATGAAATAATCCCTAATTTTGGGATAAAGTGACTTGGGCAACCAAAAGTACTCATATAAAGGGAAAGGAAAGCCCTAATTAAAGGGGTTGAAATGGACAGAGAGAAAACATAAGAGAGAAAGTCTAGATCTTTTCAAGGGAGACAACTAATGTTCTTGGTTATCAATGTGAGGCTGAAGTGAAACAGACAACAACATGAAAGCAGTGTGAACAAATAAAAGGAATGGACACAATAGGTGACATTCTCCATATTGTATTAGTTTTGTATTTGCTATAAATAGTGAAAAGAGAGGAAGTGAGATCAATCCTTATAAAATATCGTAGCCTCAATACTTAGGGATACCACACTGGTGATCTCTTAGATTGACTTGGTAGAGCTAGAACCATTGTTATTCATGGGGTAAGTCATATTAACTAAACTATATATATTCTGTATTCTTTTATTCTTATATTTACTTTTCATTGTTTGTATGATTCGCGAATCAAAGCACTCAAGAATCATAAGTCACTAATCAATTTCGTTAAAAGGGAACTTTTACATAACTTTCTAGTTGGTGCTAAGTAAGATGTCTAAAAAGTGATTTTGGTAATTATTATGATTAATAGGTAATAATAAATTTACCAGAATTGGATCTAGCAAAGTTATCAATTGTTCAACCAAAGGGTTTAAAGAACAAAAATATTTAGTTGAAACTAAAAAGTTTTTTATATAGAAACTTCACTCTATTATATTTTTCTTACCTATTACATCAATGGTAATTCACATATACTTTTCGTTCTTCTCAGTTACAAATTGAGTATTATACCTATGAATAGGTATATATGATTGAAACTTAACAAGGTTGCTCTTTGGTCTTGGTGAATATAAAACATTTTTTATTTGAAGTTTGGTTTGCTTCACCTATCCCTTATATCAAGTTTACAGGACAAATATTATATTTATTATTGGTTTTATATTAGAGAAATACTTTCTACTATTCAATAGTATGCGTTATGCTCTATCCGAGATTCATATGTCACTATCAACACAATCCATTTCTAAAATAAAAATAATAGAAAATAAACAAAGTAAGCTTGCTAGGAATCAGGGAACTTCTAGGAATCTATTATTTCACATAAATCTTCCATTAGAATTTTAGAGTGAGGCGGAAAACAAATTTTAGGACCACTCCGCAACTCCATTTACAAATGGAAAGTTTGTAATGTTTTCTTTAGGAACTAGGATTCAACCGTGTTCTTTAATCTGTTTTTGTTTTTGGTTAAAGATTCATCCCTTGTTCCAGGGAGGGGCATATGTGGGCACAATATTTAGAGTGACTAATAGATGCCATCAATGCCCTCGTGGAAGGCCAAGTGAGATACATTTTTACGTTGCCCTGTATACGGTAGAAGACCCTTAAAACTTGACCAGACAATGGACATCACTATCAATAATTTGACAACATCGCAAGTTTGCCTTCTCCCCAAATTCTATACAGGATGCTTCACTTACGACTCTTCATTCCAGAACTGAAAACATTAGAGGGCTCTCGGACGGCAACTTCGTGGTGGCAAGCGCAAGAAATGGGAGTCAAATCATCCAATAGGATAGCCAAGAATAAAATTTTTCATTAAGATGCCCATTTAGAAGAAGTCCTTAATTACTGGCTAATAAAATATAGTCATAAAAGAATATAACTGTAGACAATTTTTGTTGCCTGCACGCAATGACAAGCCGTAATCTGAAAGAACAAGCGGAAATAGCTTGCGGGGAAACAGCCATTTTAGTGTAGTGTAGCGACCAGGTTAAAGATGTAGGCCTCAAGTAATTATTTATTGATATATATACCTGGTTAAAGATGTAGGCCTGAATTACTTATTTATATGTAAATAAAACTGGCAGAACATGCACAGAAAATGTTACAAATATGTTACAGATCAAAAGGAATAATAATAGGAATGGGAATAAGTTTTTTTGTTACGGTTGTACAATCCCCTTTTGCATAAGCATGTCATAAACCCTATCCACTTTACTTGGTTCAACCTTGAACAGGCCATGTGCATCAACCTTGCTGGTGAGGTTACCGCTTAGCATCTCTATAGACATGGTCTGCAGCATGTTCAGATAATGTGAAGGAAGTATTCTGATCTCCCCACAAAGCCGCTTTTCCTGCAACCATTTAGCCCTTAAGTTAGCCTCAAATTTGGCATAAGCAACGAAAATTGAACAGAATTGTCATCCATGGGGCAGTTCAAGAAAGAAAATTGGGGGGGGGGGGGGGGGTTGTGGGGGGAGTCTGTACATTTTCAGATAATAAATCAGCCCCAAAAAATCCAGTTATGTCCCAATCATCTACCGATGCTGATATGGTTGTTGCTTCTGCAGTTGTGGATAAGTGACCAATTTCTTGGGCCGTGCATCCTCTTACAGCGCCTAGCGGACTGCCATTAAATTCTGACTTGGGATAGTTCGCCTTCTGCAAGACCTTCCCACCGAAACTAACGTGAGTGTTTTCCTTTAATTTACGGGTGTTTTCCTCGGCTTCCTTCTTCCTTCTCTGCTCAAGAAATCTATCTGCCTCAGCAGATGTTCGGCAGCCAGCAGCTCTTGCTTCCTGGATATTTTGGCTTCTATAAATTTCATGAAAGCAATGTAGATAACCATAATTGATATGAACAAGTTAATTGTACAGTAACATGCAAATGAAAGACCACAGCACAGGTTTTTGTCAGGGTATGTGGAGGTTCTAAAAAGCTGCTGGATTATATTATCCTCACAAAGTTACTCCTGTAAACTCGCATGGCTCTGTACATTCTAGACATCTAATCAATTTCTGCAATTGAAGTTACATCAAATATTATTTATGAAAAGATTAGAAACAAGATCAATATTAGATCAAAATGTCAATTGCATAAAGAATAGAGGAACATCGCTTGAAATTTGAAAGGAACTCAAAATGATGCACTGAATCCTGCAATGTCAGTCCAAAGTTTGACCCCACAAGAATGCGGACTAAGGCAAATCAAATGAAACTAGAGATGCCAAATATTTAATCTCTTCAATGTTAAACATTGCGCTATACGGAAATATTTCTCAAAATGAGTTTTGTAGACAATTTATTAGTGAGTAGTGGGTTTGCCCTTTAAGCCCAAGCCCAAAGCAAACCTATTTTAGTGACAAATAATAAACATAACTCTCATGTGGTTCGCTGGAAAAACATTTATACAAAAACAAAGAGTAGATTAACAGTTAAATGTAAGGGTGTTATCAAACCTGAAGATCTTGTATTCTTTTTCGGATCCGATGTTCCTCAATGATACTATTAAGCAGATTTTCATGCTCTTCTTTTGAGTGGAACCGCATGAAGACCTTGTATTTTTGATATATTTCCCTCTCCTCGACTGAGAGGTTCTTCTCCAAAGGGTCGGGGTATAGCAACTTTCTTTCAAGTATAAAATCTTTTCTGCGTTTCCTCTCATCAAGTCTGCAATTAATTTTCCACCACATTACAATAATCGATAAAATAATTGAAGCTAAAAGTGAAATACAAAATTTTAGAAAAGAGCTGCTTGGTACATTGGGCTACCACCAAAACAAGGGTCTAGGGCTATATGAGCTCAGCCTCAATTTGCGTGCAGACATGTCCCTGAAACTCAAATCTGCACCCTGGATTCCAGTGGGCAAATGTGACATACCAAGGCCCTGACCTTGCTAGTAAACACACTATTTTATGTTTTACTTGGACGCCTGTGATACACTATCTATTTTCTCCACAGGCCAATGGTGTTAACGGCTCTAATGGCTTTTGGCCTAGAAGGGAGGCAAGGGATTTAGCAACCTATGTAAAGTCCATTATACCTAAAATGCTAGTCATTTACACCCTACATCTTCAAATTGCGCTTTGTGACCAGATAATCATAGGGCATGTAACCATGAAGGTATGTAAAAAAATAACAAAAGAAATAACAAACCTAACTTCTTTTTCTCGTAAGAGATAAATTGACAAAAAACTCATATCAAAAGCATATGTTTATTTATAGAACGAAAAGTAGTCTAAACTTATGTCAGCGTGCAATTTGGATAAAATCTCATGCTAATAAATTATTGATCTAATATAGCCTGAGGTCTCGGGTTCGCTACCCATGAGACCCAGGGCATGCGGCTCCTTCAAAACTAGTGAGGGAGACCTTTGCTGCCCTAAGGGTCCTTCCCCAGGTCAAATCCAGAATACTCAGCCCAATGCAATACAGATACGAAAAGTTTTAGACCCAAAAAATTATCTAATAAATAGTAATTTAAATACAGGTGAAAAAACACAATACCTTTTTGAGTAAATACGAAGGATTCGCAATTTCAGTTCACGCTCAGCATCGCTATCTGAATCTCTAAACTCCATGTCTGCCAGTAGCTGTTCAGCCTCATTATCATATTCAACCTCAAACTCTTGCCTCTTGGGGTTGTAGCCACTATATTCTGTCATAGAAGGCCCTTCATCCCCAGAAGTCCTAGGTTTTTTCTCCCCCACACTTCTATCTCCCAATGAATCTGCTTACAATGTGATTATCAAGAAATAATTTGAAATTTACACAATGACAATAGGATATTTACGCCATCCCCAATTTACTATCATATGTTCATGAATTGATGTGAATATATTGAAAGAAATAGCAATTGGAAAGAGATTTCCTTCTTTGTGTGGTTAACGAATCTTAAAACCCGGTGCCCCAAAAAAAACCCTTTAATATATCATCCATTTTTGAAAATTTACTTTGAATATTAGCTAAAATAGTTATAAGTTTTCAACTATGTTGATTGTTGGATAATAGAACCCACAAAGGAATAGAGGAGCCAAACAAACACCTAAACTCCCATAAAATCCTAAAATATTAGCTCGAATTATCACATCCAAGCCAGTCCCAAAGGGAAAAAAAGGCACTCCAATGTAAAAGAAGTTGAAAATCAACCCCTGGTAATGCAGAGAGAATATATGAGCAGTACCTTCAATTTTACTATTATCTTTAACTTGGCCAGCCCCAGATGCCTTAACTGCACAGCTGGCAGTGTTACCAATACTAGAAGCCAGACCAGAACTTATCTCTGATTTAAGAGAGATAAGCTATGTTAATTACCCATTAATTCTATTAAATAATAATAATTTGATGCTCAAGTAGTTTTAAAAGCTTCAAGGCAACCAAGAAGACAAGCCTACGCCAACGTGCTTCTATTGTAATTTGTAACAACATACTAAATATCATAAAAATTCATACTTATTAGCTAATTATTACAAAATTATTTATGTTTTTTTTGTCCAAAAAAATACTCATATAATTATGAAAAACAACAAAACAATAAAACAACATCTTAAAATTTACATATCTATAATGTCCCAATTTTTTGTTTTGAATGTAATCCAAATTGAACTTGAGAGATTACAAATTTAAAATATTAATATAAAATAAAATTCTCATACTAAATGTAAGACCAAAATTGGACTATTATTTTATTGCAAGCCCATAGTTGGACTGTTATTTTACCATAGTTCAAACACAAACTATTATTTTCTATAAAAAAAAAAAAACAAACCAAAATTGGACTTATTTTCCAATCAGCCAAAATCCACAGGTGGGTTATTATTTCCACTGTGACATCACTCCCCCATTATAAAAGCAATTCACCCCCAAGCACAGCAGCCCCTGCAAAAGCCCTAGCTACCTACACAATCATGGCCGAACTGTGAAGGTCCTGAACTGCTCCTGGTGGCCACTTTTTCCAGAACGAGCCTCTTACAACACCTTCAACAGCGCCTGCTTTTTCCAGATCAAGCCTGCAGATGCCCGCCAGAGGCACCTCAGCCTCACTGTCAACTCCATGGAGAAGCAGTCTCAGATCGTCGACCATGGTTGAACCTTTTGTACTAAAATAGTAAGTCCAAAAAGAAAATTTCCTTTTCTAAAATTCTACTTCTTCTTCCATAAAGGCATGTGCCTGGACCAATATTGCATCCTAGGGGCACACTTTTTAGCTAGCTAATAAAGCACCAGCTCATCTTGTACATCCAAGGGTGCCTGATAGCCCAAGCATAGGCGGCAGTTCAAAAGCTATGAATGCTCATAAAGTACATATCAAAAAGAAATTAAAAAAAAAAAACATATACTGCTCGAGATAATCAATTGCATACCAGCAGCATGCTGGATGAGGACCTACCTGTTATTGCCTCTTCAACCCTGAACAAAAATATCCAATGGAATTACGAAATAAGAATAAAAGAGCAGAGAAGAGTATACGAAACAATTACAATAAAGATGTTATAAAGAGTGACATACTTTACCCTTTCGGATAATGAAGATTCCTCCTTTACAATAACTTCCCCTAACATGGACAACCCTGCAGAAAAAGTGTAAACATTCAAGACCAGTTTAAATGCCATATTGAAACAAATGCATAAAAAAGGACAATGTGTCCAAGAACTTGTGATGAACAGTTATATGACATCCCAAAAAAATGTGAATAATCTAAAATCAGCATTTGACCTTGTTGCATAGGCAAGGTCCAGTTATTAATAAAGTTTTCCTTTTTCTAAATAGCAAAACAACACTAAAATCTTTAATCTTTAAGAATTAATAAAACTCCAAGCCTTGCACACAATATTCCAATGATAGAATTTTGGCATTGAACTTACACATAAAATGACACATTAAATCTTTCAGAACTAACTTCAAAGGGATCAACATTTGCACAGCACTATCAAATAGAAACTCCACAAAAAACATGGTACAGTCAGCCATGCCAACCTTTCTTTACTTCACTATGCTCTTTAGCCATGGCAAGCAGCTCCTCCCTATTCTTTCCCATAACATGAGACATATCCTAACAAACATAGAATCAAGAATACAACATTAGTAGTTGCAGATTGAAGGCGTCAGAGAATTGTTAAAAGCAAAAGTTATTACACACATACAAGTATATCACATATCAGACCAAAAGATGAAAGCATATAAAATTCATGCATAAGGAATATATAACATCAATAGCAATTGCAAATGATTGAAGTTACAACATATATATATCACATGCCATACCGGAAGAGGAAAGCATAGGGAATTCATGTATATAGTATTATAGTGATCAACACAATGGGATTTGCCCTTTGTACCAACATGTTCGGCAACCTCAGCCCAGTTTCCAAGTCCATACATTTCGATTCCCTAGAGGTAGAAATTTGTCTATATTTTAGAACATGAGATCATCAACACAATGAGTTGGACCAAAATGACAGTAAGATATATCTTTAAAAATACCTCTAGAAGCAAAATCTCTTCATCTGCATTCCAGTCAGGACATATTAGTGGGAATGACAGGTTATCCTTCAGGGAAAATTTTGTGCAAGCAAAATAAATAATTAGTAGAACAAGGTATCATAGAATCTTTATTCATTTTATTGGAATGCTAATATGTATATACACACACACACCTTATATATATATATATGACAATGGAGGGTCCGCTGCCCCCACACCCCACACCCGCCCAAAGATATTTATGTTTGATCCAATGAATGCTAATAATCTACATATTTTTAGCTATAAAAATCGCAAAGATTGCAAGTTGTTGATCATAAGCATCTGCAATCTTTTGTTGTGAAAATTCCATCCAACAACATACTTTCACTTAAAAAAAATCCTACCACACACAACACGACTTATGAGAGAATAAAGCTACTGAATATTTCCAGTACATTCGGCACTACTCTGCCCATTCCATTTTATTTGTCTTCATTGACATTTTAGACTTTTAACTTGAACAAAAATAACTATTTGGTGCTAAGTTCAGTTAATGTTAGTAATACTGATCCACATATTCCTATCCGTATATACTACTACAATGGCACCGATTGTTGACAACAACCATCCACAATCTTTTAGTGAGACAATTCCATCCAACACCAAATACACAAACAACATAAGAGAGCAAATTTAATTTGGGTGCAAAGGAGTACCAGGGGTGTTGTGGTGATGGTATTGGTTACTTGTGAGGGAAAGGTGTGTCCATATTAGCCCCAGTGGCCCGACCTCATCACTCACAAGAGCTTCGTGCTCATGTATTCATTCATGCTACTTTGTTTCGGAGGAGGTATTTTGTCGAGCCTCCTGGTTGTGGTTTTAAGTACTAGGACTTCATATTGTTGCATCACTAAGCATACTTTTGTTGTGATGAACTCTTGGATTTCAGCCAATGATTTGTTTGACTGACAATTTTCAAAAGTATTATCAAGAAAGGGCAATTTACTCATTAGGGTTTGTTTGGAGACTCAATTACAAATATTTTTGGTTAAAAATTCAATACAAAGAGTGTTAATAAATATGATATTTTATGAGGTCTTATTTTGCAAAAAGCATAGGGAGTAGGGTCACAGACTCAATATCAATTGATTTGAATTATCAGGAACAAAGTATAATTTTATATTTAGAGCTTCAATACTGTAGGAGTCTTTGTTGTAACCATTGAACTTTTTTTCTATCAGTGACCATTGAACTATTATTTCGTGGAGCAAGTTTTTCATCAAAATGTTTTCTATTACAAACAAAAAATCGATAAATAAAGAAAATCTGATCTGTCAAAATAGAAGTAATATCTCCTCCTCTCTTGAGTTCTCTCTCTCTATATATATATATATTATGAGAATGCTATACAGTTGAAAAAGAATGAAAGAATACTAAACATGGAGAGCAAATTATGAAACAATTGTCTAAGCTGTCAAAACTGTCCGTTACATTTGCTGTCAGAGTTGTCATTACATTTGCTATCAAAGCTGTCCATTACAGCTCTGCTGTCACTCTCCATTAAAACTTGGCTGTCAAAGCTGTCCTTTGACACCCCCCCTCAAATTGATGCAGGTTGATCACCAAGCATCAATTTGCTACTTAGAAGCAATGTCAATGACGAGGAAGTGCCTCGGTGAAGATATGAGTAAGTTGGAGTTCTGTGGAAATATGTGGAAGGGTCATAATACGAGCTTTAAAGGTTTCATGAATAAAGTGACAACCCACTTCAATATATTTTATGTGCTTATGATACGCAGGATTGGCCATGATTTGAATAGCACTCATATTATCAGCATGATTAGAGGGGTTACGATGCACCTCAAGACCAAGAAAATATGTGAGAGGCCTGAGATATTTCATATGAAAGGACTAAGAGATGAGTCTCGAGTTGACCAAGGCAAGCAAAATTGGAACCCATAATTACAATGTCATCTACATCAACCAAATACTCATGTCAAATTTCTGAAAAAAACAAGTATCATACTTGCTCCGTTTCAACAAGATTTGTAATGAAGTGGTGCAGAATTCATGAAATTGGGCTCTCAGAGCTTATACATGCAAAATCGGAGAGGAAAACAATCCCAAAAGTGATATTATATACACTCTTTAAGATTCCCATGAAGAAAATCATTTTTGCCTCCTTCCCTGGGGGGGGGGACGGTGGGAGGAACCACACCACCCACACAAACAAAATTATGATGTAGTGGCAAATCGTTGAAAAAAACCAGAACTAAAAATTTAAAAAAAAAAATTTTTTTTCCACATGGCAAAGGATTGGCCTTTATATAACATAGATTTGAATACCCGCAACTCGGATTTGTATCAGCATGATTAGAGGGGGTATACAGATGCACCTCAAGATTCCAAGAAAATATGTGAGAGGCCTGAGATATTTTCATATGAAAGGACTCTAAGAGATGAGCCCCCCCCCCCCCCCCCTTCCCCCCCCCCCCCCCCTCTTCCCCCCCCCCCCCCCCCCCCCCCCCCCCCCCCCCCCCCCCCCCCCCCCCCCCCCCCCCCCCCCCCCCCCCCCTCTCGATTTTCCCTTTCCCCCCTTTTTTTAAAACCCCCCCCTTTCTCCCCCCCCCGCGGGGCCCGGGCCCCCCCCCCCGCCCCCCCCCCTTCTCCCCTTCTTATTTCTTCTCCCCCCCCCCCCCCTTTTCTTCTCTCCGCACACCATTGGAAAACTTATTGTCATTTTCGTGCCGAGATTCTTCCTCTTCTCTTATTTTTCTTTTCCCTCTCCGTCACTACACAAGAAGGGTTATGTCGCAAGGCCAAGCAAAAATGGAACCCATAGTCTACTAATGTCATCTACATCAACCAAATACCCGGTTTAAAAAGAGAGCTCAAAAAAAGAAAAAAAAAATTGTTCAAAAAGAAGAAAAAAGAAAAAAAAGAGAAAAAAAAAATCAAGAAATGTCAATTTTTAAAGAAGATACTTCCTGAAAATGGTATAACTAAAAAAATATAACAAACAAGTATCCCTTTTGCATACTTTATAGCTAAAGAAGTAATGTTGTGCACATAGTAATAGCACTCATCGGGAGGTAAATAAAAAAATATGAAAAAGACCTCATTTGTAAAATTTTGATTAGCATTTTTTAAACATCCAAACAAAAAAAGGATGGAGCTGAGAGACTAACCTAATAAAGTGTTCACTAAGGTAAATATGCTATAATCATCAATGAAAGCCACATACTATTTAAATTTATCAAGTGAACCAACTGGGGAAGGCCCCCAAACATCACTTTAGATAAGATCAAAGCAGTGAAAAGCCTGACTAGCATGTAAAGGAAAGGAAAGAGTTTTGCTTTTATCAATTTTGCAAGAAGCTAGACTAGCATGTAAAGGAAAGGGAAGAGATTGGGGCATTGGGCTGGCCTAAATGACGAGGCCACACCATTCCTAGATCAGGAGTATTATTAGTTTATTACAAGCAAAAGACTTAATAGAAGAAACTAAAAGAAATGCCAGAATAGGTAGAAATAGGGGAAACAAGCATCCCACTTTGGGTCCCACTTGCACAACATAACCACCACCAGAAAAAAATAATGGAAAGCTAAGGAGCAAGAAACACATCAGCAAAGTTAGGACGCATTTCCGAAAGTAGTTATGAGCAAAGAAATGCGACTGGTAGTCTGTATCGCAAATTGACCAACATAGGGTCGATCGTGACACAGCGTGATATGGGCATTTGCCATGTGATTAGAAGGAAGAGCCAAGTACGACAGAATTTGTTGTAGGAGGAACAACAAAAGTTTGAAGTGGTTGGGCCTGACAATTCTCAGGGTGGATACGACATTCTTTGATAATGTGACATTTTTCTTGTAATAAGGACAATTGGCAGCAATGTGTCCATATTTCTTGCAGCAGAAATACTGCAAGTTTCGTGAATGCATAGGTGGTCCACGTCCTTGGGCTGAAAAAGCCACAGATGTTAGCAAAAAATCCCAGGAGAGTGTTCTAGAAGAGCTTGAGTACTTGTTCTTCACAAATTAACTCACCAAAACAAACATCAAGAGAAGGAATAGGAGAGCAATTCGGTAAAGCGGAGCAGACAGATTCATATTCTGGATAAAGTTTCATAAGAAATCACACTGAGTAGTAGCACAAAGATTGACTGGTGGGAAGCACAGCAAGAGGAACATATGTTAAACCAAATCAGCATATTCATGCCAAAGAGAAAAAGAGGCACAATAATAATCCTAAATAGAAAAACTACCATGTGGAAACAAGTCAATTGCATATAGGCATCACTATCCTGAAGAGAAACCTTCTCTAAGTAAGCCCAAATGGATTGAACAGAGAGACTGCAAGGCGGTGACAATGAGGCTACACTGAACCAAGAATCCAAGACACATGCGTGCATTAAAACACAGCCCAAGAAGGAGAAAACTCATCAGCCTTAGGTATGTGAGAAGAGCTTGAGTACTTAGACGTTCTTCACGAAGTAACTCACCAAAACAAACATCAAAAGAAGGAATAAGAGAGCGATTCGGTCAAGTGGAGCAGACAGATTCATATTCCGGATGAAATTTTCATAAGAAACTGATCACGTTGAATCGTCGCATAAAGAGTCAAAACAGTGGGGAGCAAAACAAAAGGAACATATGTTGTAACCAAGTCCGCATATTCATGCCAAAGAGACAAAAAGGGCGAATAATAATCCTAAGTAGAAAGACTATCAGGTTCATTAACCCCAACAGTATCACCTCACACAACTATGCCCCAAAACAGGGCAAAAGCCCTCAACATGTAAAATATAAGGTATAAGGGAAAATAAAAAGTAAACCTTATATTAAAATAAAAATAAAATATAACACACTATATGCCCTCAACTATAGATTGTGAGATTGTGTGGGGTTGGCTTTTAACGGTGAAAATAAAAATGACCATGTTATAAAAAGAAAAGAAAAAAGAAAAAGAAAAAAAAAGCATCTGAAATATTAAAATATATAAGGTATCGGGGATGTGTTTGTAGTTGAAAATAATGAAGATGTCTGATACACACACACATATACATATATATATGAGTTCACAAACAGGAAACATCCATTCAATTTTATTTTAATTTTCAAAATTTGTAAGTAATTTATATATTTTTAAAACATGATTTAAACTTTTATTCAATTGTACTTTATTTAATTTAAGAGTAATTAACAACAAATCTTGGTTAGATGGCTGACGTGGTAGACAGTGAAATATAGTTATTTTTTGGCATTATTATATAGCACTATATGTGATTTTTTTTTATTGGTAGTGCATTTAAATTAATACCTATTGCATTTTCATGAACAAGCTGTATTACACGGATTGGGAGATTGAAATTTTACACTAAATGTCATTTCAATGTATAATCATAACTCAAATATACTTTAATATAGATGTTAAGGGTACTCTCATATAGAAGCTGTGAGAAATTAGAAATAATTAACTATTGTTACACCTATTTTTCATCATGTAACACCCACTACACCTGTTAGCACTAGTCACTACGTTAGAGTACCCATTTCCTACTACTTCAAAATATAACTTATTGAATAGCTTGCAAAATAAAAAAGCAAAAATAAATAGATAACTAACCATAACCCTGTAAGCATGACTGCTTTTATGAGGTGTCACCTCAGCTCCAACAGAAAAGCACTCTACACAAAGGTCAAAATCAGGACACATAACACACTTAATTCGGATCTTCCCTGAAATATCTTTGTTGCAATAATTACAGTGGTACAATGCTCTTTTCCCATCACTTGTTCCTTGACCTATCGGAATGAAAATTTATAAATTTTTAGCAGTGATTTGGAAAGCAAACTTGAAACACGAGACATTAGCATTAGCAAGCTAAAACTAAAGGGGCACAATTCAAGGTTTAAAGTTTTGATAAGAAAGAAATAACGAAAGAAACATGAACACAACATAGTTATTGCACAATTGCAGTGGGTAACATGATCCATCCATATATAAGTATATGATTGAAAAAATAAGTTTTCTTAACCAACCAAGAAGTGGCAAATTACAAAGTATGAGAAGGAGAGAGAATGATATTATGCATCACTATCAAAATTAATATTTTAATCATAAATTTTAAGATTTGTCATCAAAATTGAGGGTTTACGCAAAATCGTTATGGCTAGGTGAAAGCATAATAGTAAAATTGAGATTTTACTAAATTTAATATACAAAACGAGTTCTTCATCATCACTTGACCCTATTCCTTTCACATCCTCAAACCAAATTCCACAAAATAAATGATCTACAGAATTGAGCAATGTCAGAGATTAAAGCTCCCTCAAGCACCACAAGTCGATAAACAGAGAAGATAGGGCATTGCAAGTTGCCGCAAAAGTCAAGCGATGTTCAAATGAGGAAAAGTAGTAGGGATCACAATATGCAGCGATGGTTTTGAAGATTTTCCCCCCACACGACAGCAACATTTTGTGCCTTAAAAAATTTAAAAAAAAACAACAAAAGAGCCACATGTGGCTCAGGTGCTTGCTTCTTAGCACCTCTACCTTCCATGAAGCACAACACAGGCACAAATAGGTGTGCGCCTAATTTTGGAATTGGGCTTTTCTCAATCGAGGTGTAATTATTGCGCCGTGCCAGCCACGGGCCTAGGTGCCATTTTGACAACTATGGAAGACATATTTGAATTCGACATGGTGCAAATAATTTAACACATAGACAAATCAAACCAAATATTCATAAAAATTAAATATAAACTATATATCAAATGTATATTTTGACTTATTTTTATTTGTGTGCTTGGATTTTGACAAATTCTTATTTGGAGAAGGTTCTTTTGAATTTTTTTTCTTTTAATTTTCTTTGAATATACATAAATTTTCCAGTGCCCATATAATTTTCGAGAATTGTGAAAAAGTATAGAAGAGCTTAAAATTCTTTTATTTTGTTCTCATAGGTATTGGTTGTCTATTATTCGCTTTTCTAGTATTTTTGATGTTTTTGATGCTTTCTTTTTTTAAGCGTGTTATTTTTGCTTTTTGTTTTTTCCTCTTTTTAAGCTCGTTGTTCTTGGCTCTTTGTGCATTTCTTGTGTTCTTGATTTTTTAATAAAAATTTTACTTAACAAAAAAATTATTAATCACTATACTTTCCAAAAAAAAGGATAAAAAAGTGACACAAAATTAAAACAACGAACATAAAAAACAAAAGGAAAAACATTTAGGATAAAATATTAAATAAAATAATTTAAATAAATAGAGTTGAAAAATAATATACGTAAAAATAATTTAATTTTAAACTAACAACATCAATTAAAGTTGGATAAATTATTTTAAAGGAAAATAGAATTTAAAATTTAATAGAATCTTACTATTCTCTCTTTTACCCTATTTTATTATGGTAGTTAGTTTTCTATTTTAATATTTTAATTTAAAAGAAATATATATGTATTAAAAAGGATTAACATTTAAATTTGATAAAATATTAAAAAATTGTATTAAACATATCATTAAGAACTTTTTTGATTGCATTACATAAGGACATTTTTATAAATTAAATATATTATTTGTTTCTAGACAACAAGCCCCCAAAAAGGAAACAAAATAAATTAACAATTAAAGGGGTTTTGCTTTTTGCTACAGGGTTCAAGCCATAAAAAGTAAACAAAATCAATTAAACACTTGGTAGTATTTTGTGGCTTATACTTTTTTATCGTCATGGCTCAAGCCACTTATTTTTTATATATATACCTATACACACACACACACACATATATATATATATCATACATGTGCGCACACACATGCATACTAACAATAACATACCTGTAGCTGCATTCTCAAAATTATCAATGCTTGGAGTTGTCCTTTTCCTCTTTGACCTACTAAATACCAAACAGATTGTAAAAGACCATCGAAATTACAATATTACAATTAAAGAAGAACCTAAGCAAATGCCTTGTGTGCCTTAAAATTTTCTTAGCACACAGTTTTATAAGATGTTGCACTTAAGATACTTTTAAATAGTAGAGGTAAAATCAATAATGCACAGTGATTTGTTACAAGCATGTAAATCAAGAATGGTTATCAAAACATGTCCTCAAATAATTGAAAGACTAAAACAGAAATTTATAATATATGTATCCCTAAAGTTATATTTTTATCTCCATTTGGATAAATGGATCAAAATGATAACTTCTTAAATGTGAACACACAAGAAGTGCAGTGAAGGTAAATTAGATACATTTCTTTTTCTTATATCTATATATATATAAAGATTAGAATAAATTTCTTTTTCTTATATTAAAAAATAGAATAAATTATCATACACATCAATACACAATGGGAATGTGTTGAGACGATGTCATGCACAAAGCAATTGGAGGCCGAAACCCCTCTATTTGCTGCTCAAAGCTCCCAGCTGGCTGACACTTCAATGGACGACACACAGCTGTCCGAAAGCTCTTTTTGCTGTTCGAGGCTTCCAGCTAGATGACACTCCAATGGATGACACACTGCTGGCCAAAGCTCCTCGGGTTGGCCGATGCTTCCAGCTGGATGAATCTCTAGTGGTCGACACTCATGTGTCAACCAGATGCCAAGATGCAAAATCATACAGCAGAGTCATCCGACGTCAATCCTTTTATTTATTTATTTATTTTGTATTATTTTAAGAGCAAAGAAGTCATTAATATTAGGGTTTGCTTATATCGGTCCTTTGCCTATATATATAAAAGCATCAAGGCTACAATTTTAAGGATTTTATTATCTTTGGATTTCAATAAACTTGACCCATTGGGTTCTTTATAAAATTCGGCTTTTCTCAAATTAATACTTAGAATAGCAAGGAATAGGATAATGTAAATTCCGTTATCTAACTCTAGAGAATCGATCCCTCAATCAAGCGAGTGAATCAACTTGGTTTTTTCTAATTTCTTATTAAATCTTAATTGAAGTCCTCAACAATTTTATGCTTTCATTGAAACATGTTTTTGCAATTATTAAATAAAAATAAAAACAAGGGAGGAGACGAGGATTAACAATCAAGATTGGATTTTCAAATCCGTATCCAAACCGATGACATCAATAGCCCATCTAATTAGGTCAAACAATGATGCAATTGAAAGACTTATTGTCAATTGGCTGAAAACAAAGGAAGGGAAATGATAGGGAGACAGACTCAAGGGAATGGATAGGTATCGCATAGTTCAAGGCGTGAGGCAGAATTCTGTCAGGTGAGGAAGACAAATCTAAAAAATTTGGAAATTATGGTGGGTTTAAGTGTGGAAGACGAGTAGAATGTCAGCCATTAGTGGTGGGGCATTGGTTGCATGACAATGTTTCTGAGGTAGAGATACATGGAGGAGAGGAAAGGTGCTGCAAAATATAAAGGTGATAGGAAAAGTGGAAGGCACCAGAGTTGAGGTCCTAGAAAGCCAAAGATAGATTTTTCAAATTTCAAAAGAGAAGATCGTGAATGACTACTTTCAGTTATACAAAGTGATAAGTGTTAAGGGTTAATCAGGTTGCTGGCAGAGATGGCTCAATGCTCAATATGAGCAACATGGTAGACATATGGATTGCATAGCTTTCTAGCAGGATTTTTTTAACTCAATGAGGACCATCCAGGTTGTCAATCATAATGGGCAACTACCCAAGCTCAAACAAGAAGCAAAGGTTTCAGTATATATTAAAGAGTTTCGCCGATTACATATTATGGTCAGGGATTGGTCAGAGTAATTAGTGAAAACTTTTATTAAAGGGTTGAAACCGTGGTTAGCAAGGAAGATAAAAGTAAAGCAACCTCAAAAACTGACCGAAACAATGAGGATTGCGGAGATTTTGTAAGATAGTTACTACAGTGAAAGGAGGCCATTTAGAGAGGGTTCTGGGAGTACTAAATTCAAATCAAAATCTAACAAAGACTCTACAAAAGCAAAAGGACCTATCAAGAATGGATCCAGGGAAGAATGCAAGGATGTTAAAAAATTTACGAAGAAAGAGGTTCAGAAGAGAATCAAAAAGGGCTTATGTTTCAAACGCAAGGAGAAATGCAACAAGTACCATCGGTGCCGTATTGGGAAGGTATTTAGGATCATTGACACAAGTGAATCAGATAATGATGACACCAATGATAGGGACACATCAAGTGAGGAGGTGAGTTAGGGTGGCTGAAATTGGGAGAAAAAAAACTTGTGAAGCAGAGTGGTCCTTGAATGTCATGTCCAAGGTTTTGAAACCTTTTATCATGAGGCCCACAACATGGATTGTAAGTTCAAAGTTTCAATGCTAATAGATTTTGATTCCTCTCAGAATTTCATCAATGCAAATATCATAAGGAAGATAGGACTATGAGGGTTGGCCATAGAACAGTTTGATGTGAAGGTGGCTAATGGAGAAAAACTTAAGAGTGAGAAAGTGAGTTGTGACATGAAGATGAATAGAGTAAGAAATGCTACTGATTTGCATGTGTTATCGCTTGTGGGAGTTGATGTGGTGTCAAGAAACACTTGGTTAAAGTGTATAGGTAAGGTGGTTATAGGCGACAGAAAAAAAAACATGAGCTTCTTTGCCTTCCAAAGAAATTAGGCCAAGTGAAACTCAAACAATAGAGAGGCTTTGCAAAGGAGAGCCCAATGCTTAGCAGTAGTGGACGTTGGAGACCAACATGAGGGGAAGGGTGAGAAGAATACAAATTGTGAGAAATAAGGAATTTTTTCATTCATATTATTAACACACTAAAGGTACACATATATACACCGCAGTCCAACCCTTAGTCTAAAAACAATTAATACTTAAAAATAAATTAAGCATCTAAAAACTCAAATCATAAACACAAATAATAAATGTAGTGTGGGATGACAAAGTGCACAAACCTTTGGCTGGGATCATCATCAGCAGAATGCGGGACTGCACGAGAACGGCCCATTGATCAAAGTCACCTGAATACATAGCATAAACTTCAAATTGGATGAATTTCAACAGGCTTAACCTATTTTTGACATGCCAACCCACATAACATTAGGCTTTAAGAACTAAGAATATTGTGATTCATGAAGCCCTAGAAGGGTCACATCACCTGACTACATGGCAGAAACCCAAAATTGAATAAATTGGGAAAAGGCCTCGCAGGGTTATCGTGGTGGTAGGAATGCATGCCCACCTAAGGTTAGGTTGTGCATTCGACCCATCCATCCCCGGGACAGGGGTAGGGGTAAGGAGGGGGTGAAACAAAAAGTTAAAATTAAAAAAAAGAATGGGAAAGTCAGACAAGCCAACAACAGATAATTTCATACAGTAAGAAAAGCATGATTTAAGAAGCCCTGTGAGAGTTCAAATCACCTGATACATCGCATAAAATCCAAATTGACTAAATTAGAAGAAAATTGAAGGAATCCCAACAGTGCTTAATCCATTTTAGACAAGCCAACTCACATAATTTTGAAAATTAATATATAATATAATCATGATTCATGAAGTCCTAAAAGAGTTCAAATCACCTGATTACATCACAAAAACTTCAAATTGGACAAATTGGGTAAATCAAATGAATCCCAACGGTGCCTCATCCCTTTTGGACACCCAAATCACATAATTTCGAAAAAAAAAAGTTAAAAATAACGAATCATGTGGCCCTAAAGAGGGTTCCAATCACCATACTGCATAGCATAAATTTTAAATTGAACAAATTGGGAAAACTGAATGACTCCGAACAGTGCCTAAGCCATTTTCAACTCGCAAAGCACACAAATTAAAGGGAAAACACAGTGCGCGAAGCAAACCTGGGAAGGGGTCGAGCCAACCAATATGGACCTAGGATTAATTGCATGAGGCTGTCCGCGACTCGTGATTGAGGATTCAAAAAAAAAAAAAAGATGAAGTTTTTTTTGATGATTTTGAAGACCTAGGATGATTCAAAAACCCTAAAACCGGTCCAATGCGTATGCTAATACAATTCAAGCACAGCCGGGTTAAATTGAGACGTGGGCTCTACGATTTGTCAAACGAATTGAGAAAAAGTGAATCTGAAAACTTCTTCTGCTGTAGTTGATGATTGGGGGCGACGCTGCACGGTGGAGGGCTGGACTGTTCTTGCAAGACTGTGCCAATCGAGGCGACCGATTCCTAAACTGAGTTACGAGTTGGATTGACCCGGCCCCACTCAAGGTCACGCTCGCTTGAACGACGATGTTTGTGGCCTCCGTCGTCGCTGTTAATGAAACTTTTAAAAAACAATTAATAATAATAATAATAATAATAATGGGAAAATTGACCTTCATATGATCATATTATTTAACGGCAATTTTAATTAATTGTTAGCTTCTACATTGCCGATCTTTATTATCATGCATTAACTCAATCAAACTTTTTATTGCCATTGGAATATTAACATTATCTTAAAAACATTTAATTTTAATATAATTACTAAAGTACCTTTATAATTTATTTTTATTTCCTTGTTTTTAAAATCAAAACTTAAACAAAATTTGCTTCCTCCAAGACGGCTCCCCATCTCACCACCACCTGCTCAAATATTATGACTTTTGTTTCGATGGACATTTTATTGCATGATTGAGCATTGGATTTACATGTGACCATAATTTAATGTATTAAAATTAATCAATGACAATAAAATAGAACTTAGCCCATAAATATTAAAATTAATAATAAGTTAACTCATTTTTCATATTATTAACGAAAAATATAGCATAAAAAAAGGTATCAGTGATCATTTAAAAAACCTTTAACTTTCTGTGTTGCAATTTTATATATTTTGATATGAAACGAGAACATAGAACCAATTGAACTATTTAGTATTAACGAGCAAAAAACTTAGTTATTTACTCATTTTAGGCGAGCACAAAACAAATGAATTAATTTGTTTGTATAAATTAATTTAAAATAATATTTATATATTATTAGCTTTTTATATTGATGTATTAATATTATATATAATGAAACGATAAATATATTAATTTTTTATTAGTTAAATTTAATAATAATTTTAAGGAAACTGAAGCTGTAGTTGGGATTGTTAAAAAATTAATAAAATAAGCTTAATATTTTAAACTTAAAGAAAATTATCAAATCAAATACAAAATAATTCTAATGAATCAAACCTATCCGAATTTAAACAAGCTTGCAATGAACAAAACGAACGCTTGACCCTACATGTAGTTCGTATAGTTTAACAAAAAATTCCCTGCTTAACAAACTACAAAAAAATCAAACCCCAACCATTTCAACAATCCAAAAGACCAAATTGTTTGTCTTAATATTGGTAAATTCCTCAGCAATACCAATAATGATTTAGAGAAACCAAATCGAGAACGAATTCCCATGTTATCCGAGTTGTCAAATTTAATTACTCATATTCATGGTCTCCCAACCGGACGTCACATACCAAAAAAAGAAAAAAAATACAAATGAAACCTAATAATTAATTCCCGCCTAACCCTTGAAACTACAGTTTGCCTAAAACATGGTATCTCATAACCTGTTAGTACATGTAGATGATAGGTTGATAAGGATTAGATTCATCATGAATTTTCTTCACAGGCCTCAGCAGCAGATATCTCAGAATCCAGTTTGTTAATCAGCTGCTCACTTACATGTTTCGCCACAGATATCATGTCAAGAATCACGCTTGGATCTAGGCCAGTGCCGCCTCGTTTCGTCAAACCACATATGCGACCCTCCCTGTTAACGGACACAGAGAGGGCTGAACTCATCATCTGGGATTCCTCTTCTGAAGTTGCATCAACGATATAGTGCCGCCCAACCTACAACGGGAATGGCAAAAAGGTTGATTGTAGAAGTTACCACTCTAGTGTCTAGATTTAAGCATGGTAAGAATTGTAAATGTAAATCATCACCTCACCTTTGTTAATGTAACAATGACGGGTACTCCAGAGGTATCAAACTGTAAGACTTCTTCATCACTGACATCAAGCTCTGGCTGCTCATCATTGGCGGCTCCCACAGCAACCTGGACTTTTGGAATGCCTGTATTGCTCAAAGCAGCCTAGCATATCAATTTTATACAGTTAAAAAAGCCACATTTTCATGTCAAGAATAATCATGAAAGATACTGTAACATTAATGCCTATCAATTGGAGTGTGGGTGGGGATTGCATGTGCACAAGGAACGTAATCCCATTTCTGTTATAAGACCTTAACTTACAGGGTTATCCTACTGGCTGTGTATGTTAATACATTTTTAACCAGTTAATCTCATCCTAAACAGAGGTCGTAAAAGCACCCTAATGGTAAGTCTCGCCATATTTATAAGGCTAAGGTAAAAACATCCGGAACTGATTGATTGAAATCAGATAGTTTTCAGGATGATGAAAAGAGGAAAGGAATTCTAAAAAAATAAAAATAAAATAAAAAGGAAAGGATCCTTTAATTTCAACTTCAATTCAATCTTGACGTTACCTCAAGCTCACTGGCGTTACCACAGAAATGCATACAACAACAAATATGAATACCTTGATAGCAGCACCAAAGGCATCTAGCAAATTCCCATCCAAACAAACCACAAGACCATCAATGTAAAGATCCCAACAAATTTTTCCCTCCACAATTGACAGAGAAGTGAGATCAATTCCAGCCCCTGATACAGATTCATTCTATAATTTTTGCTTCATATTATCAACAAAAATGAAGCAAAACCACTAAATGGAGCTGTTGATAGTGAAACTTTCAACGAAACAAATCGAAGTTGCATGAAATAATTATGATGAGATTTATGGCTTCAGAGAGTGTTAGTACCTGCTCCACTTGAACCACCCAAGAAACACTGCTGAAGGGCAACTGAAAGCTCTGCGGCTATGTCCTCACCACCCCTGCCCTGCGTAGTGTTTAATATATAGAATTTACTTTCAGTGTAACAATGGCATAGAGAAAAAAAATAAGTCCCCCACACCTCCAAACCCCCTCTTTCCCAACCAAGGAAGGGCTCCAAAATTATTAGTCAGAAACAAAACAAAACTTGTACAAGGTATATATATTAATCTATCAGCTACATTATATATAAAGTACCAGGTATATTTTCCACATCAGTTCTCCTATCTTGGAAGTCGAGTTACAATTTTTATCCATAGTTATCAAAGCATCCGAGCAAACCATAGTGGGTCGAGGGAGCTCAGACACCTTAATGATAAAGCGCATGTTTAAGCGCTCCTAAGGCAACCAAAACTAAAGTGTTAATTAAAATTAATATAAACAAATAACTATATTAGTCCATTATTGAAGTAACACAACAACAAATTATCAAAATAGCAATGAAATAAAAATATATATTACAACAAATTAATCTATCAATTTTTAATACCACCAACAAATATATACAGTTAATCTATGAATCTAAATCATTAATCAAATTTTCAAATAATAACATCAAATCATCAAAATTCAATCAAATCAATTGATATATGCGTATGAGAAAGAGAGAATAAACTCAGACATATCAAATCCTAAATCAAATCAAATCAAATATATTTTTTGTGGGGAAGAGAAACCGAGTAAGGAGGACGATTAGGTCATCACCTATCCGATGCCACCCATACTGACTAAGAACCACACTAAGAAGGAGCAGCCACTATCGCTGAGGGAGGAGAGTCGTCACCATCGCCTCACTTGCTGCCATCAACATTTAAGGTTTTTCCACAAGATATCTACACCATCCAAGAGCCAAGACCGTGAAGGGAGAGTCATTGCTGACTTGATGTTGCCATCGCTATCACTTTCGCGTCCCCAGCCACTGTCAACTTGCCGACACATAGGGTGTCTTCACGAGAGCTGTGCAGCGAGAGAATGCAACGAGAGACATGGGAGGAGAACGCAAGTACGAGCTCAACCTTTCATCCTTTGATTTTACTCTATTCTTTAATTTCACCACATGCAAAACACTGTCATTTGCATGTGGTGTTTACTTTTAAAAAAAAAGGTAAATACTTTCGAAGTCATCCTCAAGCATTGCTTCAAACGATCTATCAACACTTGGTATTCCAAAGTGACGTTTTATAATTACGTTTTTATCCCCATCTAGTTTAATGATTCTTAGGAAGATTTAAATTGTACCATTATTATTCATCATATTTTATAATCATCTACAAAAAACACATTTTTTTCCTAATTAAACCTCATGAACATGGGCTCAAATACTGCTGGCCATATGGACGTAAAGAGAGTAAATCAAAAAGTTACCTCAAACACTGGTGCAGCAATGGGACTACAATCCACATTGATAAAAACTTTTCCCTTGTCTGGATTTGATGAATTTGGTTTTCCTAGTTCAGCCTGCAATGTAGTGTATCAAAATATTGATATAAGGACTAAGATGCAGTTCATAGCCAAAATCATATATAAAAAGAGTTAAGAATATCTTAAAGCAACACTGATAAAGTGTTCTATAAATTAGAACACAAAATACCTTAACACTGGCAATAACTTCTGTTGCGCCAATCCTGATTCTTGCTGAACCACTAGCCTGTAATGAAAGACAATAATATAATAAGATTATAACAGCTACTTATTCTAAGAGCATAACAAACTTCACACCAACTAGATATCATTAAAAGTTAATAAAGTCATCTACAACTCTATTCTACCTGAGGAATGACTCCAGTTTCAACAAAAATTGGTCGGTAAGTCAGCCTTTTCCTACCATCGGACCGCAGATCTTGTGCAATACCACCTTGTATGAAATGCCTTTCTGCCAGAGAGAGTCCCACCATCACTGTACATGAAAAAAAATAGTCTTACCAAAATACCCTCTATAAACAATGTAGTATTCATGAAGAAAAAAATGACAGGACAAAATCAGAGCAATACCAATATATATAGTGCAAGTAGTGAAGGAAAAGCAAGGAATATATAAAATCTAAAAATCAGAAAGTTTCTTTATGTAACAAGCATGTAAATTATTTATGTAACCATTTCATCAGCTTCCCAAAAACAGTTTGGATAAACAAGAAACTCTTCCTGAACCTGAATGCAAAAGTCCACAATAAAAAATGCTTTCAAAAAAGGACAAACGCGGTGCATTAAGTTATCGCGAATAGCGGGATTTGGAAAGGGATTAGGCCATATGGTTCCTATTGCGTCCAACAGAAACCCTTGCCTGTTCTCTGTTGTACCATACACAGTTGCCTTTCGTTTCTGTTAAATGCAGTAGTGTCCTTTATTTGTGCGTTAAATATGAGACCTGTCTACAAGAAATTGAGCTTTATTTTTGCATGGAGCATCAAATACTAGGGCATGATAACAATATGAAAAGGAAAACATTAATAAAAATTTAATGATATTAATAAGAGAATATGGCCAGTAGTATTGGAACCCATATTCGCAAAATTTAATTAGAAAAAATCAGGGGGGGGGTTGCGTGGGCTCTTATAGACGAATATGAAATATGGCCCATAAAAAAAATAAAATAAAAGGAGAAATATCACACTGAACATTAATTAGGACGCAGAACTGGAGGCCAAATCCAAAGACAAAAGGAGGTCTCGGAGCTGAAATGTCCCCTTCAAGCCACTATACATGTCCCTTTTTACTATGCATGATCCTAATCAGTGAAACAGCATGTTTCGGGGTTTCGGTTTAACGTGCCAATTACTGACGCACAAGCACATTAAAATTGGCAGCAGTAACAGCAGCTAATGGAAGGCAGCAGAGAAACAAAGTAAATATACAGACTTGTTACCAGCAAGCAACTAAGAAAAGCTGAACCAGTGCAATAAACACAATGATTGCAATCAAGATGCAAAGTATGCTATACAATGACAACCAAAGTAGTTGTGTGTGTACACACACACACACACACACACAGGTATCAAAACCCTAAATCTCCCAAATCCACAACAGTTAACAAAAAAGCCTAGAATTAGAGAGAGTGAGGCACCGAATGAGAGATGACCTGGGAACAATTTGGAGGACGAAATCGATTCCCACTCAGTCGTCGAAGTTGATGAACCGGCCTTGGCGGTGGGGGTGCGCGGGAAGAAGAGAGGCGCAGAGAGAGAGAGAGGGGTGGGGGGGGGGTTGGAGGTCCTTGGCGCCGAAGGACGGGAATTCTTGAAAATTTGAGTTTTATCTTATTATTTCTGAAATGTTTGTTTGACCCGCGTTCAATTTGTCCCAGTGTTTTTTTACCTTTACCTTCACACCCATTAAAATGTTATTATATAGTTAGTATTAATATAAGCGTGGCTGGTTTGGTACACAAAAAATAAAATAATTTTTTTTTTTTCGTTTGAAACAGGCAAGTAATTAAAATTCTAGGGTAAATCTTATACCTAGGAAATTGATTCACTCATCCCTTAATTTGTAAAAAAATTCTTATGATGGAACCTTTTGTTATTTTCTTCCTTCTTTTTTATTCATTTCTCTCTCTCTCCCTCTCTCCCCAAAGCAACCCCCTCCCCCATCTCCCACACACACCTCTCCCCCAATGTAACCCTCTTCCTCCTCCTTGACGCGCGTCGCACCGCTACAACCCTCCTCCCCCTGTACACCTCTCTAAATTTTATCTTACTTAGTATATTATCTTACTTATTTTTACATACCAAACAAAAGATTATCAAAAAAATTCATTTTGTTCTTCATATCAATTTTATTTATTTAATAATTATATTTCTCTAAATTTTATTTTTGCGTATCAAACGATTCTTAAAAGTTTTACTTTATTATGTTTCATGATGTTATGTTATTTATTTATTTAATTATTGTCTTTATTTTCATTATTTATCTTATTATTGAATAATTATGTAAAATAAATATTTTATTATGTTTAATGATTCATTTAAATAAAGTGCATTGCATATTTAAACTTTAAATGTTAAAATTAATAAAGAAGAATAAACCAATGTCGATTAATACTAAACAGTAAAAGGTAAAATGATAAAAAAATAAAAAATTAATAACCATTTAGTTGTCACTTGGTTGATAGATATAGGTGTTAGGTTGATGACAATGTGCTTATATGCAGGTGAGTGAGCGGGTAAGTGAGTTAATTAATTAATTATAATTTATAAATTATGACATGCTTTTTACTAATTTGTAATTAAGCGAATACTATAGACACTCAAGTCTTAATTCATTTAAAAAAGTTATAAAAGAACACTTTTTCTCTCACTCTCATTAATTTATTTTCCAATTGCATATCATTGAAGTTCTATTGCCTGGTGTCAAAGTTTTGTCACCTCATATCAAAGTTCTACCAAATGTAGGAAATTTATTTTTTCGAGTTAATTAAGTTAATTATATATTTATATGAGTTTACATGACATGTAAACACACACACATATATATATAATACAAGAACTAATATCATAAACAATACAAGACTAATATGATATGTCAAATAATAATTAATACAAATTTAAGTGACTAATACAAGAGACTTATTTAGTACCATAATAAGGATATGAAATCCAACATGAGTTATGATAGTGGATTTTTGTGTGTGTATATATATATTAATTATGGCCATAATGAATAATAAAAATAAAATAAATATATATTAATTTAATTTTTAAGATTTTAGGATGTATATAATGACGTGAGAAACTGAGAATCCTAATAATTTTTTATTCTATTTTTCACCTATATTTTTCTTTCTCTCTTTATTTCGTTATCTTTTCCTCTCATTAAGGACTTTAGTCTTCATTATGATATATATTAATAATCCATTTTATTTATTATAGGCAAATAATTTTTGTATATCATAGTTATCATTGTAATAATTTTTTTATTATGCTATTGAATAACTTATTATTATTTAAATTTTATTATTGTGTGTTAGCTATATCATCTATATCACAATGAATTTTATGATATTAATCAAACTATATAATAGTTTATGATTGGACAAAATAAGTTAATTAGTGATCTTAAGAATATTTTAATGTATTAGATAAAGAACATTACTTAATAATATTAAATTAGTTGATAATATGTATAGTATACTGGTAGTTAATATGGATCATTATATTATGTTACAATGTCACCATATATATTGATTTTTCATAAAATTCACATATGCTATGTTTATTCATATGGCATGATGTTTCTAATGTCACTTACTTTATCCTATTTTATCATATGTAAGCTATTTGAACTCACTCTTTTAATTTATGTGTCAATGACTCAATGTCAATCTCACGTAATTAGAGGAAATAAAGATATTATAATAAATGAGTTAAGAGATGTTTGAAAATAAAATCAAATGGAGCTAAGTTCATTAGTTTGAATAATATATTTATAATAATAAACTAAAGACATTTAATCACTAAAATCCTGAATTTTAAGATTTTGGTTTTAATTGTTACTTCAGATTTGATGATTTGATTTTATGAAATAATATATGTTTAATTTTATGTTAATTTGTATAGTTATAACCTAAAATGCCATAATTAAATACAATTGACGAAAATTAATTATATAATTAAATAATACATAAAACCATGCATGTGTTTTTTTATACGTGACACTTAAACTAGTATTAAGTTTTATAATAATTTTAAGATTATAATAGATTTTTATTATAGTTAAAGTAATTTATAAAAACAAAAGTAAATTAATTGTATACATGATAAGTGGTGCTTTGAAAAGTGCTTATAAAATTTGTATAAACACTTTTAAATACAATTAAAGATTCATGAAAACAAATTATAACTTACAGAGAGATTAAAATGTTCTCAATTCACTCAAAACACGACATCCATGATTGACCAACGAAGTAACATTATAACACACGGACATGGCTCAAAATTGTCGAATATGCATTCACGGGAATCCAAGACGCTCAGTGATGAGGAACTTGTGAAAATTTCTAAAAATCAATTTGAGGCATGGAAATTGTGGAAACGTCTTCAGGAACTTGTATGTCTAGGGAACATTGAGTTTAGGGTGTAGTACAATCCTCACATTCAAATTGAAACATTTAATTTAGCAGTACAAATTTAATAGTTGGCTATTATAAATGCAGCTCCCTTTAAAAATATCCCCTTGAACCCAAAAACACAACATTAACCACCAAGGAATGCGCGGCTGCTTCGTGCCTATTATTCTATGTATGTTCAGTTTTGTTAATTTCCTGGGAGCCTTCGACTGTGTTTTCAACATTTGTCTTCATATCTCACCCTTTTTCATACTAGAATCGAGGCTTGACATGTTCAATTTGAATTCCAAAGCTTAATCCAAATACAGAACAAACAAATTCGCCAAGGTTAATGGCCTGAAGAAAACAAGTGCGGATCACAGCGAATCATATTGTGCAACTCAAAAGAAAAAGATTGATGTCCAAATTAGAACCTCAAAGGAATAATGGACCCTTTTGACATTTGTTCACAAGAAAATTAATTATTCAATTTGATTGAAAAGAAAGCTTGGTTCCATACAATCATCTGCTGATGTACTACAATTTGCTACAGAAGTTGTCTCAACTCTCAAATTTCTGGTTTCAACACAAAGAATTCAACAGGCTCAGGCCATGCAAATGGAGAAACCGGAGGAGAGTCCCAATTCAATGGTGATGGTGGCCTTGTAGCTGAAAGCTCAAAACCATTCGAAAAGTCTGCCATGGGTGACTCTGGATACCATTGTGGGCTATCAAGATCCATCTGAAGCATAGAGACGCCGTAGCAGTCAATAAAATAAATAGAAAGAAGAAAAAAACAAATCAAACGTATATCATCATGTCCGAGTAAAAATTAGATGGCCGAGTCACTTTGCCTCAGTGGATAAAATGATCATTCACAAGGTATATTTAAGTCACATAAGATCCCGCAGTGATTTAAGCAAAAAAAAGAGACTCCAATAAAATGTTCATACCTTCCAAGAAAAAAAAACAAATTAAATGGAGCGCAGAAATATATAATACAAGCAGTTTTTGTTGCAGTAAACTCGCACATTGTTTTTGTACTAGTCAGATTTGGAATAAAGGGAATACACGAACAATGAAATGAAACAATAGGGAATGCACAAGCAATGATACAATAACTAAACCTTGCCCTTTCTGTGTAATGTCCCTACCTCATCTTTTTTACTTCCAGGTTCTTTAGTAGAAGACAAAAAACCTGCATATAGAAAAAATTAAATTAAATTACAACCCTGAATTCATATATATGTATGGCAAACAAAGCAACATATACCTCAAGGGGAAAAAACAGTATTCTAAGCAAATTTGAAAATTCATTACGGGTTTAAACCCAACTACTTTCATATCTGAGGGAAGGAATATAAGATATGAAAGCCACACAGTAATATAAGATACCACAAACTCATGTTCATCAAATACAATAAACATAAGCCAATATAAAAGTTCAACATAAAAACAAAGCCTAGCAGTAACTTTTTCAAAAATAAAGGCTTTTTTATTATTAAGAAAATGGAAACAAGAAACACAAAACAAACAAAATCACCAAATTTAGAGAGTGCTACAAGTCTTTGTGGTTACCATGCTGAGGAAAAAGTGTGTCCAGTACAAAAGCACGATCAAACTCTCTTTTCTGTTCCTTAATGCACTTGCTGTGATCATGAAGAAACATTTCTTCTGCAATATTGATCTCCTCCTCTGGTACATTCCCTTTTTTCAAGGATGCTTCTGGTTTTGAGGATGCTTCTACACGAGTGGTGGATTTCACGCACTCACTGTGATCATGAAGAAACATTTCGTCTGCAATATTGATCTCCTCCTTTGGTACATTACTTTTTTTTAAGGATGCTTCTCGCCCAGTGGTGGATTTATTTGTAATATCATTGAGAGCTTTGCGACTTCCAAGACCGCGTCCACCTTTCTTAATAGTTGTTCCAGTGTTCTTTTCTTTACTAGTTATCACGGACTCTGCAGAACAAACTTTAAATTTAGCTATCATGCTACCGCCAACAAAGATATGGTGAAGCTTCAGGTGGAGAGCTATCCCGTTGTAATTTATTTATGTACAGGAACTAAAACATAAACAATCAAAAAACAAGAGAATCACATACTTTTGTGCAGAATGCTCATGTTTTCATTCTGAATGTTCATTGGCCGTTGAGTATGCAGACTTGCCATTTTTCTTCTAACAAAAGATTGGATATTATTTTCTGCAGCAAAAAGGGGAACCTGGTGTCCCTAGTCAGAAAATGAAACAAATACAAAATACAGAATGGTACAGAAAAAGGCATTCCTTTAAGGATGGAGTTTAGTCGGTCTAAAGAACATATCAAGGTGTACAAGAATTCCTAAAATGTCAATTGAATCTAAAATTGTCATTTACATGTGATGTGGTATGGCAATTGTGTCCTTGCATTCAAAATGTTTGGAAAAAAAAACTTTGATCGCTGGCGATAATAAACTAGAGACAATGGAAATTGAGAAGCAAAATTTTGAACATACACGTTAAATGGGGAATATACAGTACTAACTAAATAGATACAGGTGAAGTGCAAAAGTACAACAAGGGCGCCTATGGTACTTCAAGCAGGCTTGTCAAAAGCAGAACACACGCACATAATATTACCAGGTTGTGTAACTTCCGCGTCTTAACTACCCCGGTGTGATTACAACAATGTAAATGCTGTTTATGAAAATGTTCTATGATTTGAGAGTTCCCTGTAGTACGTTCCTGGTCCCTCTCCAAATCTCTCACAAGATAAACTCAAGAATGTGAACAGCATTGGGGAAGGCAAAACAAGAACGTGAGCTTTTCTTCTTCTTCTTTTAGTAATAACAAAAATTAGAATGGACTTTCAGAAATTTCAATATGATGGTTTGGAGGGTCCAGGAGGACACACCCGATCCACCCCAAACAAAATCAAAAGAGAACAAAACAAAAAAAGAAGAAGAGAGAGAGCACTTTCACGAAGATTTCCATTCTTGAAATAAACATAATCCACAGGGTCTCGTCAGCGCGAGACCAAGTTTATAACGATCAAAACCCTAGAATCCGAGATCATCGAATTCACCTCCGAACTCGAAAAAAAAAAATGCGATGGTTCACAGTTGCGGTTCAAGTCTCATAGTCTAGAAATTTACGACACCCGAAACCCTAGATTATCAACATAATCTGACAAACAGCGACACAATGAAGTTGAAAAGACGAGAAAAGCATTTGTATGATGTTTGATTACCCGGTGTCGTAAGAAATCGGGGAAGAACGGCAGTGGAGAATGGAGATGTAGAATTGCTTTAGGAGAGCGCTCTCAAAGACGTTTGGGGAAGGAAATGAAATGCCCTCTCCCCGCCTTGTCTGCCTCGCCTTTCAAACGGATTGATTTTCAAACATTCAATTACATGACCGTTGGGCTTCTTTTTTTTTTTTTTTAAGTTTTTTGATGATTTTAAAATTTAATTTGGGTAAACTTTTAAATTTTAAAAATATATTTTGTTGGTTTGAAAAATAATATGTGTTTTTAAAAATTGTGTTAAAAAAACGAATTCAAAAATCAGAAAATAAAATATAATAGACTCAGCTAATAAATTAAAATAATAATAATAATAATAATAATAATAATAAATTGTGTACCTATTAAAATTGAATTTAATTTTAAAATAATTATAAATAATTTAAAAAATAACTGTGAGATATACATATTTTCAATATTATTTTTACATAATCATATTAACTTCATGTGAGACTCACATTATTAAAATTTGAAAACAGAATCTAACTTGAATTATGTTTGTACTAGGGCATAATAGTTTTTCTGATTGCTTATTTTTAAAATAATATTATATTTTCAAAAAAATATAATCTGATTGACAAATCTTGTTGTGTACGAAGTTTCTTTTAAAAACATCATTTAATTAATTTTTTATTTTCAACTCTAAAATCAATATTTGTGCGAGGCAGAGTTTTTTCTATTTCCTAAGGCTCATAATATTTTATTTTATTTTTTATTATTTTTACATGATCCAGTTAATTTTTTAAATATATTTTCTTTCCTATCTAACTGAATTTATTTTTTTAATTTAAAATTCAAACTCTAACTTCAATAAAATAAAAAAAAATCAAAATGTAAAATTAAAAACATGTACATACCAAACACCTCCTTTTAATTATTTACTGTTTTCAAATATAAATTTAATTTTTATGCAAGATTCAAACTTTTTTTACTATACTTTATTACCATGGCCTATTGTAATTTATTTTTTATTTTTCACTATTTTTATATGTTTTATTTTTTTATAGTTTATTTCTAAACACATTATATTCATATCAATTAGAAATTGTTTTTCAAATTCAGTATTTAAAATTCAACTCTAATAAAGTTAATAAATCATGAAATCAACATATAAAAATAAAAAAAATGTATCAAATAGCTCCTTTCAATTGTATGAAAATAAGAATCATAATCATATTCAACGCGTTGACCTCAACATTGACTATCATTTAG